>AZIM01002250.1:146036-161841 GCA_000516915.1 Ophiophagus hannah
CCTGAGTCCCTCTGGGAGAGAGGGCGGCATATAAGTCCAATAAAATAAAATAAAATTAATTCCAAAGCAGTATCACTTTGCATCATGATGACACAAAGCTGATTTTATCATTTGCTCTCCTTGACTACCCCTATGGACCCTTCTGTGTTTGGGGATATCATTTGGAAATTATTAGTCAAGCAAGCTACACCACACTTGCTACAGTTTAATATATCAATGATAGACATGGGTGTACACATGACTGAAATAAATGAGCTTCAGTTGGGAAATGGCACATCCTGTCATCATAATAATATCAAAAACATCTGTGACATTGAAAAGACTAAAAATAAGTCAGCAGAGTTAGAGGAGTAACTGATTACATTAAGGGAAACGGGATTATTCTCAGATAATGTGAAAAGCAGATAAATCTACTGTGGGTAGTGATGTGGTCAAAGGAGCTGAAAATTAGCATCTCTCTTGGGTGCTATTCCTACAGTTACACACAAGAATCAGGGAATAGCAACTTTCGCAAAGCCACTCAGGAAAATAGATTAAGTTTTGGAAAGAGAATCTAGATTCTGATGAAGCACGATTTTCCAATCTGGTGTCTTTCAGACATGCTGCACTTCAGTTCCCATCAACCCCAGCATGCTGATCCAGTGGTAAGCAGTCTACATAGTCAAATGTCCCCTAGGAATGTAACTACTGTATATTCAATTGGCACCAGCAGGTCCTCCAGTTAGCAGAAATGTTTGGGAAATTATATGGGAATTTGGGCTTTCAAGAGGAGGAAAATAGTTTTCATCTGCCTTAAAGGGCCCTTTTTGTGTTCTTTGGAGGTCCATCGATGATAGCTGAAAACTCACGATAGGTTCATGCCATTTTGATACAGGACACATATATTCATTTGAGCTAATAATTTGCACATCTAAAAACAGCTATTGAAGGCCTTAATGCATATAATATAAAAGTTCAGCAACCAATTCTCCCATTTTGGTTTAATGACTTAAAATTAAATGAGAATGGGATGGAAGAGGAATCATAAAGTGGATCTGACTTGAGATACTATGGGACTGAAATTTCATCTTTGCAAATTAATTGTTTTAATGTTTAAAACCTCTTATCCACAATTGTCAGTGGCCTGTCCCTTCCTAATGGAATCTCATCTATGCAATGCCCCATGCTATACCAATTTTTCATGAGAAGCAAGCAAGCAAGAGGCATTTGTAGCACACCTGAGGGTACCATGAAAATCAATGATGAGTAAACTCACTTTGGCAGTGTTCAAAATCAATCTTTTGCATTGACTTACTTGGAAAGCATTTAGACCTCTCCAATTTTCTGATGCTGGCAAATATAAATACTGATGAATATGGAGATATACATCTTATTGTGCTACCTGGAAAATATAAAATCCTGTACTAGAGATGCCCAAGGAAGATGATCCTTGAAACAGAGATTAATAAAATAATTTTAAAATGTTGTCAGAGCATATGTGCCAGATAATGATTCGCTCCGATTTTTGCAATGCATGGTTCTTAGCCCATAGGCCTATGTGATCTGTGGAATAATTACTTATTCATACATTTTAAAACATTATCAGAATAACACTGGAAACAAAATACATGAATGTGATATGAACTAGAAACAGGTTCAACCTTCTACCCTTGTCTGTCACCAACTGTAGCTAAATGTCACCTGAAAAGTTACTCCCCAGAGAAAGATCAGGATAAGGGACAAAAGTAACATATGAACAATGATTACCAAAAAAAAGATAATAGTTCACCAACCAAGGTGGCTCACAACACAGATGGATTGCATTGTTCCCACTAATGCAGCAGTTACACAGGCTAGCATTAAGGGTCACAAAGCAGATCTTGTAGCTTAAGAAGTGGCACAAGAATCTTTGACCATTATCCATGGGTGTGTTGTGTGTCTAACACATTTTTTCCTTTATCTGCCTTCAGAGCAGCCAAGTCAGCCTGAGCACACACGTGAAAGAGTCTTGTATTATTTTCTGATTTGGAGGATGAATCTCTGGAGGAAATCATGTTCAATTAGCAGTATAGCCAAGCAATATCTTGTTTGGCAAAGGAGCATCTCCAGATCTGGAAATGACAAACAACTGTTTTTTAAAAGATGTTTTGGAATTGAAATAGTTTTGCTGCCTGTGACCATAAAAGCAGGCTGAACCCATCCAAATCCCCTACCACAAAATTAAAATGTACTGTTAGAAGGAAGCATCTGCAACAGATACAGGGACAGAATTCTGAGTGCCAAAAGACTGCAGCATTATTGGCAATTTTTTTATTGCTCAGGCTTAGTATGAGACTGGATAAGTAAGACGTATTTTTCCTTTTCATTTGATGTTTATTGGCATTTAGGAACACTTATTTTGGGAATAGGCCACAGCAAATGTTTGCTTTCATCTAATCATTTAATAAAGAACAATTCAAAAGAGATATGATTAAAACACTGTTCAAACTCTGNGGGGAAATGGTATGTTGAGGAATTACATTCATTATTATTTGAAATGTCACTGAAACATTTGTAATTCTAAGAACCATTACATTAAAAAGGAAACAAAATGCCTTATGGCAAATCTGCCATTTCTTGTCATCATTTATTAGCAATTGCCAATAGCTACAATCAATACATCCTGTTGACCAAAGCAACCAATAATAAAACTGAATTTCAAAAAGTATATTAACCTTTGCTGTGTTCATTTCCAGATGTGCATTGCTCTAGTTCTTTTTCTGCATTCTGTGTCCCAACTATCATTATTACTGTTGAAATATTATTCTTATTTGCATCTTACAAAAGATCCTGGAAATCAATGGCATACACTCATTAAAACAAGGCAAGTCAGTTTTGGTGGAAAAACCTTTGCTCTAAAGCTTCATTTGCACAAAAACTCTTAAGTGGATCATTTAAAATTCTAGCATCTCCTAATGATCTTTAAATACCCAGAATTAACATTAGGCTCACTTACCTCCACTCAGTGAGTTTTTGGTATAGAAGTCCAGAAGAGGAGAATCTTCTGTGTCTTTTTTTGGCTGTCTAAACTGAAATAGAAGCTCAGAGAAGAGCTTCTGTAGCAAGTTTTCCCTTTTTTGATGCACGACATGACAAAATGGGCAGAAAACAACTGAGAAAGCTGAGGCTTCCCCCAACTCATCTGTAGTATTACTGATCCCACTGGACCAGCATAGATTGTGTTTATTTTTTGTCACTTGTTAGGGAAGGAACAGGTGTCCATTTGCAAAGATGGCGGTTGCAGGATCATCTTCCACTTCATCTCCCACTTCATTTCAGGGAAAGTAAATTATCCCAAGTGAAGCAGCAGCAGACCCTGTCACTCATCTTGGGAATAAGCAATCTAAAAAAACATAACATGAAAGAAAAAAAGGATGGGGAGGGAAGAGAAAAGAGAAGAATTAGAGGTACAGTTTTAAGATTAAGTGGAAGTTCTTGCAGTCACCAGCTTGAATAGGAAACAGGCATGCAGATCATTTAAGAAAGTAATTTACTTGATCAGAATTCCCCTCTGGATTTAGTCCTTGCAGCAACTGTCCATTGTCCCAAAGACAGGTATACCAGGAGAACTGAACCATTGAACTGAATTGCTTGGCTTCAGAAAATCAATTCAGTATTATTTTTATTTTTATTTTAAAAAGTGTCCAACCTGATTTGACAATTCAGTGTGAATCCCTGCTCCAATGCTGAAAGTCATTTTGATTTGGAGTGTCAATCAAATCACCTTAAATCCAATCTTCAAATCAAAGCTTCAGACAGCCCTTGTGGGGGGGAAAAAGTCTGACGTGGGTTTTGTTGTGTGTGCATTTTTTTTTCCAGACAAAAAGAACCTTGGAGGCAAAGAACAAAGAACTCTTTGATCCTTTCCCTTCCTGCCATTTTTCCCACTTAAAAGCCTCCCTCAATGGGCTGCTTTCCCCTTGCTGGAGAATCTATATAGTGTCACTGTGTCCCCCTTCCATAGGGAGGAACACAGCTCAGAAGAGACATGTTGAAGCAGACAAATGTCAGGAGGAGAAAAGGCCAAGTAATTCTTTTCTTGCCATCCACCTCCTCATGAATATATTTTTCATATCTGATGTCTAGATTCAGGTGTGTATAGGATAAAGAGAGTTTGTGTGTTTCTCCTGGATAACACCTTAGTTTACAGTTAAATCAGTGGTTTTAAATGTAAGCAGCAAACACTCTTTGATGATTCTGCCATCTTAATCTTCTTCTGAAAGCATGGCTAGTTAGCATGGCTTGCTCTCAGCTTTACCACTGCCTCTCATTTACAAAGAGAAATATAATCTAATAAAAAAAGTGTCGCTGATATGTATACTGTCACCTACATCATTGAGCAGCTGCAGATGGCCTCTATCTATAATTAAAGAAGTAGGACAGAAACACTTTGAGAGCCAAAAACATTCCCAGCATGCAGGCTGGAGCGAATGTATTGCCCTCTTTAATGCCATTCTGACTGTTAACTCCAAAGCATTTTTTTTTTAAATTAGTTCCATATTTTTTTAGTTTCCAAGTCGATTTTGCCGTCATTCAACTACTTGCTCTCTTAGCATTGCTTTTAATTACATTACCAAGCCTACAAACAGAGTATTTTATGTGATTCTCACTGGACAATTAGTACCCATTTGCCATCATAACCACTGAAGTCTCTTAATGGTAACAGAAGTATTGCAGAGCTTTTAGAAAGCAATTTCCTTCCCACAGTAACAGGTTCCAAGCAGTTTTGTTCTAAAAGAATACAGAACAGGTAGATTAAATGTCTGGATGATTTGTGAAGGCTTTCATTGCAAAATATGACTTAGGCCTTGATTTTCATGCAAAAATGTTTATGTACAGAAAAGGTGACTATTTAGGGCAACTTTCAGCCATGTTTATCCCCACCAATTATGTTGGCATAGTTAAACTCATGCTTATATAGTTAGATTTTATTTGCTATTCATTAACGAAGGGGAGGTCAGGCATAGGCGTGATCATGCTTGTACATGTGGAGACTCAAACACATTTGCATGATGATATCCTTTCATGTGTAGGCTGTTTTGGGATCACTGTTGTTTTGGTATCATTTGAGCGTTATGGCTGGTAGACCCAAAGCAAAAGTATTTTAAGCACAACTTGTGACTCCAAGTCAAATGCATCTAATATCAAAATTTAGAGTCATAGTGGCACAGTGATTAGAATGCAACACTGCAGGACTAACTTACTGCTCACTCCAGGTGTTCAATTTTGATTGGCTCAAGGTTGACTCAGACTGCCATCTTTCCGAGGTCAGTAAAAAGGACCCAGATTGTTGGGGACAATATGCTGACTCTGTAAAAACCGCTTAAAGCTCTGTGAAGCACTATATAAGTCTAAGTGCTATTGCTAACTGCTATTAACTGTCATATCTTTTTTGTTGTCTGTCAGGGACTGAAATATGGGGAAAGAGGTCAGGAAGAAGATGGTGCAGATTTTCTCTATGTCATTCTACACTGTATTGGATAGCAGAACTAAAATCAAAGTTAAAAATTCCAAGGCATATATTTGATGCATACATTTAAAAAAAAAATCCTAATTAACTTTCAGAATAGCTTGTTTCTGACATCTGGGAAGCAGTAGGTTGGCTTGCATGACTTCTACAGTCTGTTCCAACTCTATTATTCTAAGGGGGAATATTAACAAGGGTCGGTTTGGGAAACTGCCCAGAAATTCTAGGCTTCCTATTTCCCCAAGTATGCACAAAGATAGAAATGTAACAAAATCCTTCAAATGCAAAATTGAAAAATTCATCCAGTCCCTCCCTACTTTGAAAGAATAGTGGGCCCAGGTTGAGTAAGGTTAAATGAACATATGGCAATGTAATGCATTGCTTAATATCTAACAAAACTCCAAAATTAATTTTAATTATTTGCAACACTGGCCAAACCTACTGTAGTCACAGTGCTAGCAATGATTATGCCATCGCCTCCATGTGCTGTAGTCACCATACATGCATGTGCACACAATCACACATATATGTAGTCAGTGGATCCAATGTGGTGTAGTAGTTAAGATGCTGGACTAGGAATAGGGAGGCCCAGATTCTATTCCTGTTTCCATCCCAGAGGCTAACTAATGACCTTGGGCCAAAGACTCCCTTTTAATCCTAGACTGGGAAGTCAAAAAACATCTATCTACCAACATACACTGGACTGCATAGTGGATTACTGTCCATAACCTTCAGTGAGGAGGACTAATTTATTCTCCAGGTGATTTATATGGGCTATGATAACACTATGTCAGATGTAGCACATGAAAAACAGTTTTAGAGGTAAGGCTGACTTCCAGTAAAACCAGTAATTCAACAGAGTCCTTCTACCTTGGGCCTCCAGGATCCCCATTATCTCATCCTTGGCACACCACACTTAGATTAGAATGCCACCCACTGGTTCTGTGGTGTGGAAGAAAACAAGGGAAATGTGAGCATTTTCTATTTTTTTTATTTAAATCCTAATATTGCAGGATAAGGATCCCAAGACAACTAGCCTTCCAATTTATTACCTCTTGCTGTGATAACTGTGAAATTTACTCATCTCACAAAGGAAGAGAAATAAGTTATCTAATAGCCTTAATGGGGTTTCTGAGGTTTTGGCTAGTGGCCAAGGGAAATTTTAAAATAAAGTGTCTCCATATAGAGTATATTCCATCTCTCTCTCTCTCTCTCTCTCTCTCTCTCTCCCTCCCTCCCTCCCTCCTATGTATGGTGTATGTGTGTGTGTGTGTGTGTGTGTGTGTAAGAAAAGGGGAGGGAAAGTCTTTTATTATCCAATAAGTTTCAGAAATGATATATTAATTGAACTCTCCTCCATAATGATGCACTTCACAACAGCTTTGCTGACATCAGTCAGTGGAAATGGAAACTAATTATCCTTCAAAGAAAGAAATCTGAATCTTACTGTTGTAAGATTGTTCTCTTTAATAAAGTATGAAAATAAACGAAATGCGTGCCTGCTACAGAACTTTATTTTTTTTATTCTATTTTTTAATTTGAAGTGCAAAATTCTACTGAAATCAAAAATAGCATTCAGATATAGGATGCTCCCAAATCCTTTCCCAACATATCAATAAAAGAATGTTTAGTCTTTACAAGGACAGTAACAGTGCCTGAATATCTCATTGGGAAACTTTGCCACTCCAAAATGAGAAATTCCAGATTCAGATGCTTTAATCTAAGTGTAAATGGGTGTCCCATTTATTTTCTACGCTATGGGTAAAATGTCTGGGGTAGACTGCTAAAAAAATACAAGCCGTTTTACCATGATCTACAAAAGTAGATTTTGCCATAGGAAATATGGCCGACATCTCAATGGAATCTGGAAGGATCCTTCTTTCTCAGCTGGAAAAGTTTGTAAAACTCAGTATGTATTTCAGAATGATTTATAGAACTCACCAAGTCTTTTTTGAAAAAGCCATTCTTAAAATTAGAACTAAATTGTTCAAATAAGCAACATATATGAGAAGCTACATAGGAAAAAAAGGGCACCTTCTAGGTAGAATTGCATAAAAGTATAAATTATCACAGTATTAAATATAAAATTCACAAATTGGCACAAGAAATTAGATTGTGTAAAATTGTATGCATGTTCATGCAAACACAAATTGAATTACCATTGGCCAAACATCTGTAGGAGAAATATTTGACTGTACCTACAACTGGATTCTAGACCAAGCTATGGTCACACAATATGGCTTTTTACGCTTTTGAGAGTTATTTGGAATAAGTGCATTTTGGCCTCGGGTAAGCATAAGCCCAGCAGCTCACTTCTATTCATTAAAGCAGCCATATCTTTGTTCAGCCATATATGGAAGCCTGAAAAAAGATACAACTGTTTAAGAATCCTATTAATTTTAAATAATCAATTCCTTAAAGCAGTAGCATCTTTTTCAGACTCATACAGAATCAGGATGCTGTAATAAACAATAGAGAGTTGCTTAGCTCACATGAGATCCAAATACTTTCAAATTATTTTCACAGCCATTCTGGACACTACCATTTTCTTTTTGTTGTTGACATTGGGAGTTTCTTCTGTTCCACAGTCATTTGCCTACCATCCATAAAATTGCTTCAAAGCCAGAGGCTTTTATCAGCATATCAAGTGATCTCCTCTGCCTCACTGGTACAACAATCTTTCCTTTAGTTTCCCAAGAAAGTGCATATATTTTGCCAAGGTTAATGATATGAAAATCAGTTTAAATCCAGACAATGTCTGTATCCATGCATACAAATGCAAACGGTTATTCACTGCTCAGTATTATTCATATACATATGAAGGGGCTCTTCTGTATTCAAAACANATGAAGGGGCTCTTCTGTATTCAAAACAGAAGAGCCCCTTCATAGGTAAAGATGCTCTCCATTTTGTTTTGATCAAACTGCTCCTGAAATACCATGTTTGCTTCTTTATATATTTCTCTATCTAGGCCTCTTATTATCATGTCACCTGTGTTCTCAGCTCTCTCTATTTTGTCAATATCTTGGTCAATCTTTCGGGGGGGGGAATGGCTTGTCTTGATCTCGATCCTCTTCATCTCTTGGTGTGCCCTAGGACTGCATTTGTTTCCCCTCCCCATTTTTGTAGCTGTATTACTCTATGCAATAGATTCAAATTCAGCTGGTGTTCCACCGAGAATCCACCTGTTTTTATATGTACTGTTGACCAATAAGGCCACACCTATTGTCTTTGATTTTTCTTACCCAAATATAGGGACCCCAACTTGTCAAAATTCTACTGAATCTTGAAACTGTCCTCTAAAGTATTATCCTTTCTTTGTTGTTATAAATTTAATCATATTTTAATTCTTTGTTAGGGTCATCACAGCAAGGCATAGTCAAGGAAGCAAGAATTATACAGAGTTCAGTAAGAAGCTTTTAAAGACAGGATTGGGGGTAAGACAAAAATCTTAGAAGCTACTACAGAAATCTCCAACCCTTATTTTCAAACGAGTTCTTGAAGATGGAGTCTCTTTAAAGTATTTGAATGTCTTCTTTCTGGCCTTTTTTCAGCCTGAACTGAGCTGCTGATTATGAGGATAGGTATAACAAACTTTCTTAAGTCTGGTTACAATATATCTAAATTGTCTTCTGTTACTTTCCCAGGCTCTCCTCCACCCCTTCCCCATCCCAATCTCTCATATCTCTCATCCTAGTCATTTATAAACAGGGTGAACAGCACAGGGCTGAGAACAGAGCCTTACACTATGTCACTCAATGCTTCCTTCCTGCTTGATGTAAAGTCATTGATGTACCCTTATTCAAACAATTGTTCAAACCAGGTCTGTATCTATCGAATGGTAGCATAGACTGTTCAGTAGTTTGCTATCTTACACAGTAATATCATAGGTGGCTTCATTGAATGCTTTACTGACCACATTTTTCTGGTTAACTAAACTGGTAACTTTATCACACACACAAAAAGATCAGATTGGTTTGGCGTAATTTATTTCTAATAAATCCACATTAGCTCCTTCCAAGCATTAATCCAGTACAAATGGACTATACAATAATCTGTTTCAGAGTTCAGTGAATGGGCATTAAATAAAACTTTTATCAAAATGATGACATATGTTCAAGACATCAAACTTCGACTCTTTCTTACGTGCGTGCCATGTTACAAAAGAAATACAACAGGGGCAGAATTTGTGTTATGACTTTGCAAGGAACAATTCATCATTTACTCCCAACCCCCTGCAGATGCTCATGTACTGATGTCAAGTTGTCTGGTCTATAATTACCCATCATCTCTTAAAAATCATAGAAAGAAGCTCTAACATAATAACTGGAGACTGTCAGACACTATGATTTCCTATCATTTTAAACCAGGTTTGTACTAAAAGGGGTTCATGTAAGTCCCTTGTTAATTCTGGGATTATCCAAGCCTTATGTGTAAAACACAGTTGGTGAGCAACACTGTTGGGCTTGAGCAAGCAATGGCTAAGAGCAGAAAGGATACTGGCTATAGTTGAAAGTAGAAGACAGGACAAAGGAAATAGAGGTGATCAAAAAGAAGGATTATGGCAGTTAAATTGTGGGCTTTCAGAAGTATTGGAAGTATTGGAAGGGTGGGGGAGGAAAAAGGCAGAAGTACAAAGATGACCAAAAAAATAGCTATTACAAAAGAAAATACTTTGGACTTTGGAAATGGAAGGAAGGTGGGGAAGGTGTGTTGATCAATGAAAGGAACTTGTGTGGAATATAAGACAATTTGTTTATAGGAAACTATAATGTACAAGACACTTGTGCTATGTTTTCAAAATGAAAAGACAAAGCATTTTATTGGCATTTCTGAGAGTGTAGCGAATAAAAACTGACCAATCTATCACTATAGAACCATTCTGATCCACTATATCTACAGCAGAATCACCCACTATAAAAAACAACAGGTCTGAAAATCCAGATTGTTGGCTTCAAATATAGGCAAGGTATTGCAAGAAAGAATTTGAACCGTTCATAGTTAAAACAGTAATTAATGTTTAGTGACAATGGATGTTCAAATTTTCTTGGTCTTGGTCTGAAATGAACTGAAATTTCATTTCAGGACGAGAAATGAAACTATTCCCATATATCTAGTGATCAGATTTTTTTTTCAATACATTGAAAGTCTAAAGAATTTCAGCAGGCATTTTTAAGTAAAATAATTAAATCACATTCACTATTAAGTATACATTTAAAAATAATAACCCATTAATAATAACCTAGGTATTGATCTAATACCCAGATCAAAATGTAATTGCCTTTAATTGACAGCATTAGAAGAAAACACATGGATAAAGTGATTCATATTTTAATGTAGTCTGGCAAAGCAAATGGATCTGTGTCTGATATTGATACAAGCCACAAATTTCAAAGAAAAAAATAGCATCAGCAGTAGTCTCCACTTACATTTTTAGCAACTCAAATTGTTGAAATAATCATTTCACATAAGAAGAAAGCCAAGATATGCATCATCAATGATAAGGGATCAGCTAAGGCTTTTAAAGTTTTTGTTTTACATATGAATTATATTTTGCATTTTTTAGAAATAACTATTCTTAACTTACATAGCAACCTACATTTTGCAAGTGAGAGCCCCTTGTTAACAAATTGATAGCAATCCCTTGCAATCTAAATTAAATTTATTACTGTTCTCTTCATCTCCATAGTAAAAAAAAAAAAAGCATTGCCATTGGTTCTGCATCTCTCTGCATTTTACTCTGAAACAATAATCCGTGAAATGGGGTAGAGAAACTAAGCACAATATAAGCACATCTCTTGTCATCTAGTTTAAGATATTTTGCTTTGAATACAGGGCAAGTAACCATGAGATTCTGCTCCAGAAGAAAATGCCACTTTCTTTTAAAAGTGTGCATTGGATTTAGAAACAGAATCTTACTTCATGAGCATCATCGATGAAATGAAACATATAGGCAATCTTTTTATCTATGGTAGGTTTTCTTCCTCCTATAGACTGGATTTCAAAAATATGTGTGGCCCTTGTATATCTTGAAAGGAACAAGTCTAGCATTGTTCTACACACAGCTAAACCCATCATCAGAATATTGTATTTTGAAGTGTGAGTTCACAGTCAACCAAGCATGCCAAGCAATAGTTTTAGTCTGTAACCGATAGCAGCATTTCCCACAAAGAACAAATTATCTCCTGGTATATAACTAAATTAATTTGTAATTCATGTCATAAAGGGTTATACCAATATTTTAAATACTTTATTGCTGGATGTAACAAGAGATACAATACACTTCATCAGACTTATAGTGAATTAAATGTAAGGCAGCTATATATTTTGAATTATTTCTACCCATTTAAAAATACCTATTTTTCATTTCAACATTTCTCCTTCCCTTAGGTATGGAATGAACTTCAAAGCAACCTAGATTTTTCACAGGACTTTTAGAAAGATCAATAATTTGCTCTTTTTTGTTTATGAAATATGCCAACGTATTGGGACAGAATCATTTTTAAGAAGGAGCCAAGATCAATACATGTATGCATAGATTTATGGGTAGTTTAGTTAAAATAAAAATAAGTCTTTTTGTTTAAAGACTTATAAAAGACCAGCTTGGAAGTTTATACAGTATTGAGGAATTCTTCCAAATTAGCACTCTGTGTGTCTGTGTATCTCTGTGTATCACACACACACACACACACACACAATTTAAATCAAATAGGCATATATTTAATTCAGTTCACCAATGTCAATGTCCACATCAGTAAAGAGGTATGGATGTGAAGGAACAGCTTAAATGCATTAATGAGTATGCAATATTATTATGTGTGACTTGCTTATGTATACTCCTTCTCAGATTGTATGTCTCAGTGAAACCCTAAGTGAATGACAAATTGACAAAATGTATCGTTTCTTTTATGTACACTGAGACAAATTTTATGCACCAAGACAAATTCCTTGTCTGTCCTATCACACTTGGCCAATAAAGAATTCTATTCTATTCTTTTAAAAAAATAAGCATGTCATTAAACATGGCAACATTCTACAAATTTGTATTTATATTTATATTCTCAGATTTAAAATATGAAAACAATGAATATGGCAGCTGTAGAAGTTTGAACAACCTTCTACTTGATTTGGGGCTTTATTTTTTTAACTGTAAAATTTTCTTTACAGGCCCAAAGGTTGATTGACTCTCTACAATTAGCCAAGAAAAGACAATTCCACAAGTGAGCAAATACTTTTCTAACTGTTCACTTGTGATTGTTGCTCTGTCTCCTTTCAACAGTCATGGACTCCTCTCGGCAACTGTCTGAGCATTTTAAAATGAAATCAATACTCTAAAAAAAAAGATTTCCAAAACCTTCTATGATGTGGTTTACCTCTGTTATACTAGTTTTGAAAGTGTTAAACTGTTATGAAATTTCCCCTTATTTGTTGTATTCCGAATTTATATCTAAGGATAAAAGTGAGATTATTTTCCCCCATGGAATAGTTGGCGTTATCTCCTAATTTTATCTTGTACCATTACAATATTATCTTGTATCCATTTTTCCAGGATGTATTTTTAATTTGTTTGAAAATAATTTACTTCTGCAAAGCAAAGGCTATACAAATATCTAAATGCTAGGGGTTTCTGCTCCAAGACTAATAGAATAATGATTCAAAACAATAACTTTATTATTATTTAAAATCTATAGGGGAACCTCACATAAGCAATGCTTTCGAAGATATTTAAGAAAATATTTCAGGGGGAAGATTTTTGCATGAAGAGCGGTCAAAATACAAAAATCAAGAATAAAAGACTTGAATAAATCACTGACCAAAGGGAGTCCAACATTTCTACACCTGCCATATTCACTGCCTTCTTATTTTGAATCTGTAAGCAGCTAATAAGCAGTAGATTTATTCACATTTTCAGAAAATGATGGCAACAAAGTAGTATAGAAAACTCTAACCTTCTAGTAGAATTTCAGATTTTTGCAGCCCACCTGGTTGTCTTAGTGCTTAATGCTAAAATGTTTAGAAATATAGATAAATATTGGACTGAGTTTTCACAGCATTTGATTTTTATATTAAAATTAAGTGATGGCAAAAGCACATAGAATTCTTGTAAAAGAATAGATGAACTTGTTTTATTCCTATTGATACTGGAATAATGTCTGAAATCTCTACTGCATTACTAATTTACTTTACTATAAAGGAAAACCATCCATTCATCAGTGCTGTCCATAGAAATACCTAAGTCAGCCCTTACCTTTTAGCTGAGTAATTGAAGGGAATTCTGAGAGTTATATATCCTAATACATCTAGAGAATTTCAGATATTAACAGGGCAGTTTAAAAACCTAAATTATTGTGAATTCCCAGTAATGCAGTGCATGAAGGCATAGAGTTTGAAGCTCACAGCAAAGTATTACCAGAGCTTGTGAGTAGTGTTACAACAAGAAATGGTCAAGGCAGTACACAACTTGCAATTACAAAGCTTTGGAGTAGGATATGAACTAAGATCAAGCAAATATCACCAGCTTCTGTTTTACAATATCATGGTGTAAGATACAATTTTTAAAAAGGAAATAACAGACTCAAGCTTTATTTCTTTGTTAGCTGAAAAATCACTATTCTTGTTCTAACCATGACTATGAAAAGGAACCACAGGCATGGATCAATATTATTGCTTTTCTTTATTTGTGCCTTAGGCTTTCGTTAACAAACTATATAAAATGTGGTATTTGGGTTCACTGAGATTATAAAGAGATCTCCTCTTTTGCAATACATATGTACAAGAAACGATATCAGTGAATTACTACCCAAACTGACTCTATTTCTTCAACTACACCAAGCTTCCCAGGCCAACAGTTCTAGCCAAATGCCAAAACAAACAAAAGTAGTTCATTTCAAATATAGACTCTGTCATACATTGTACTTAACCATGACCAGGTGGTTTAGTTTGGGATCCAAACTATTTTGTTGGAAATCCAGCTATTTTGGTTTCTTCAGCTATGGTTTAAAACAATGTGAGAACAAAGTAACAATGAACAGTTTAGAATGGGTTAGGGTTATAATATCTTTTATCTACCCAGAAAGAATGAATTCTCAGTATGGCTGAGCAATTCTGATAGGGTATTCTTGCCCCTCTTACTTAGCAAAATATAAAATTCTTTGGAGCCGTACCCACATTTACTAAGACTGAAGAAGAAGGGAGGGAGGGAATTTGATAGACCTGCAATAGGAATATTAGAGTTCAGCAGTCTATCTAATTTAGCACTGCTAATTCTGTGGACCAAGCAAGACCCATAACTAAATATTTATTTCTATTTATTATTATAGCTTATTAAGGGGAAAAAAGGAGGTAATCTGTACCATAAATATGTTAATACTATTTACAAAATTCAAGTTAACAGAATAACAGAGTTGGAAGGGATCTTGGGGGAAGGGGTCTTCTGTTCCAATTTGATTTCATAATCTTAGTGGTGATCTTTTTTTTATTTTCATACGAAACAGAATAACCCATCAAAGTATATATTTACAATCAGAATTGGCACTTTAAAGGGCTTTGTGCATTTTTGTGGGAATTTGATTTGGTAGGGTTAGGGTTTTTAAATCGTTCTTTTGCTTGCAAGATGATAATTTTCTTATATTAAACAACAATCTTTGCATTTTTTTTAAGTCTTGGGATGTTTACAAGGCCAATATGGTGGTGACAAACCTTTGACACATGGGGAAAGGGTGAGGAGAGGAGAGGAGAGGAGAGGAGAGTAGAGGAGAGGAGAAGAGACTGAATATTGCATTTGACATTCAGGAGCAAAAATAAAGTAATTGCTGGCACTAGTCATTTAGCAAAAAATACTCTTTCCAAATGATGTACATTGGTAAACAGAATACAAAATGGTTAAATCCAATTATGTCACAATAATTCAAATTTCAAATTAAAGCCAAAATTATACTTGTTGAATTTAGTGAAGTAAGTTTTTAAATCCCAAGAAATATATTGAAGAAGAGTCTTAAGAATTGCAAATTAGGTTAAATAAATGTATGCATGTATGTATGTATGTAAACATCTAGAAAACAAGGACAAAATGGCAAATCCTTAACAATGCCAATTGTTTTTTTCTTCTGTTCAGCATTAGATTTCTGGGTGAGCTTCAGAGAAGACAAATAAATGAATATTATTAACTGTGAATTTTAACCTTCATTCTTGTAAATTATTTTAATGTTGATGATATTTGTATCCTATTTTGAATTCTGTATGTGACTGCATGTATCCATTTGTGGTGTGTTTCTATGTGGTATCAGTTTGCATGGGAAAGAAAGAAAGAAAGAAAGAAAG
>AZIM01002250.1:192035-205387 GCA_000516915.1 Ophiophagus hannah
GGCTGTGAATCTCACCAAAGATTAACAACAGCAATAATAATAATAATATCAAACATCCAGAGCTGCCTATCCAAGTTCCTTGTTAAGGACTCTATAGGTAGGGAAAAAATGCCAACACAGTCTGAATATCTGGCTGATTGTATGATTAATAATATGAATACAAAGAGGAGGAGGAGGAGGAGGAGGAGGAGGCTGTTATAAGATGGGAACTATCAAGAAAGAAACAGAAGGTTTAATACTTGCTGCTCAAGAACAANNACTACAAACTAATGCCATGAAAGCGAAGATACAAAAATCCACTGACAATCCAAACTGCCGACTTTGCAATGACAAAGTTGAAACTGTTTCACATTTAATATGTGAGTGCAGCAAAATCACACAAACTTGACTACAAAGCTAGACATGATCAAGTTGCTAAACTAATCCACTGGTCAATATGTAAAAAATACAACCTACCTGTACCCGAAAAGTCATGGGAACATAAAGTGGAAAAAGTTGTCAAAAATGAGAAGGTGATGATCTTGTAGGACTTTTGAATACAGATGGATCATCATTTGCAACACAGCACGCCAGATATCACAGTTGTTGAAAACCAAAATGTACAATTTATTGATATTGCTGTAGCAGGAGATGCCAGAGTTGAAGAAAAAGAACTGGAAAAAATCATGAACTATCACAACCTGGCCATCGAAACTACACCCTTTTATACTGTACTTGTTTTCTTTTTCTATTTCTTCTTTGATGTTTCTGTAGTTTTAAAAACCTTTTGATAAAAATTATTTTAACAATGAAAACTTAAGAGGTGATGAATTGGGTGGTAAAACTGAAATATTGCTACTCCAAAATTTAATGGTTTAGGAAGTCTCAACGTGATCTTTGCCAGCATTGTCTCATACAACTTTGCTCTGTTTTGCCCCTTTAATAATTATTATAAAAGTGCAAAATCTGTCCATTGGAACTAGAACTGGAATCCATTAGCAAAAGTTACCGAAAGCATCTCTTGATTGGTTTGTCTATTATTGAAAAGGACTACTTCATTTTGAATGTTATACACCTTCATCACTGCTGTAACTGTTGAAAGGGAAGGGTACTATTCATGCTGATTGAATCTTGTATTCATTTGTGTTCTGCATCATATTGTGACATGCTTTTTATCTCTTGCATTATTTGACCTTTTTGCCTTAGTAGGAAATAAAACAATGTGATCGTTTTCACTCACTACTCCGAGTATATCTTACCTACTTAGGTGAATACATCATGTAACTGATGTAATGGACTCTGACCCTCAAAGGTTTATGCTACAATAAAACTGTCATTTTGGTATGACTTTTGAAGTCCCCTTCCTGTGTTATTCAAATAAAGGGGGCTGTATGTTTTAACAGACAGGGTAAAAGGTTACTAGCCCTGCTCCAACATGATGTTCCATTCGAACCTCAGATGTCCCCATGATGAGAGTGGACAAACTTATAAGAAAATAAGATTTCTAAAGGGACAAGTATCTCCAATCATGCTATATCATATGGAAGCCCATAGATCAAGAGGTTTTTCCAAACAATTTAGAGGCTACTTGACTCCTAATGACAATATCGTAGAAGGGAGAAAACTTCATAAATATCCCGAAGACAGATGTCTATGTTCCAAAAACATCTAACAGGTATGGACTCAACTTATCCCAGTACCTGGAAGAGCAGCCAGCTTTTCAATAGCAGGAAGCTATGAAGCATATCAAGTAGTACAATGCACTAACAATTTTTTTAAATACTTGAGATCAGATCATAGATGTGTAGGTTCTAATGATATATAACATATCAAGAAATGATCTTGGAAAATGAATATTTTTTTTTACCCTGGAGTACAAAGCATATAATTCTTCCAAAATTTATTTTCCATTAAATTGTCAATTTCAGGATGAAAAGTTTAAATTAGGTCCTTATTTGTTGAAATCAACAAGGTAATATATTTCTATCTGCTAAGCAATTGCCCAGAGATTGTGATCCCCTTAAAACAGAATTGCTGGCTTGTATTTGGTGTCTCACCCCTCACAACTTTGCACATTGCACACAGTTATTGCACATTGCATTGTTTAGTTGCAATATCCTATCTTTCTCTGTCCTTGCAGTTCTAGATGTTCCCACATTATTTCCATTAACAAGTGAATCCCAGTTATTCTAATGTTGAAGCTTTCCATGTAATGCCCACTTTCTTCAATATCAAGATAATAGACTATGGGTAATAGACTACGCCTTACAAAAGTATCTTCCCATTAAATCAAAATAAGTATTTCACACTAGAGAATTACAAGGAGTACCTAACAAAAGATGCAAAATCCTTGTCTTACACTGCCAAGATAAGTCAGACTTTTTGAACTGTTCCTTCTATATGCCACTTTAAATGTCATATGAAACACAATGGCCATCACAACAACTCAATTTCAGCTACAGTGAGATTTAATTCCTCAGTATCTCTGGTAATAAATAAATTTGCTCTGGCAGAGTGGATGAGGCCATACTATTGATATGTTCTTCTCCAAGCAGAATTAGCTGACCTATTAGAATGCGTAGGGAATTGTTGCTAATGGTCTCACATTTCCTGGAGTTGAGGGAAGCCAAGTCTAGGCACCACTTTTCTGTGATCGCTTTGGATTGGCCTCTCTTTGGAGATCAGAATCACTCACTTTCTCTTCTGATTTTTGGAAAGTTATTAAAATCCTATTTATTTCTGATGACATATTCTTAATTTATTTCATTGGACCATTTTATTAGTTTTACTTACTTTTATTGTTCATGTCATTTATTAAGAACACTGGAATAGTGAGATATTGAAAATGCAGTTCTGTATATGTTTTCCTGAAAGTGAGTTCACTGAATTCATTAGGAGTTACTTTGAACTAAACATGTGTAAGAGAGCCATGGTGTAGTCATTAAGGCACCAGTAACTGGGAGATCTTGAGTTCTAGACCTGTCTTGGGCACAAAGCCAACTGGGTGATCTTTGGCCAGTCACACTCTCTCAGTCCTAGGAAGCAAACAATGGCAAACCACTGCTGCAATCTTGCCAGGAAAAGTCTAGGAAGTCATCCACTAGGATCAAAAATAACTTGAATGAAAAAGAAAGAAAGAAAGAAAGAANAAAGAAAGAAAGAAAGAAAGAAAGATATAAAACTGATCTTTAGATCTGCTCAAAGAAAGTAAAACTTTCTTTTGAGTGTTGCTTTAATGCACTGATTTCTTTAAGAAGTGGCATCTTTTTTCATGCTCATTTGGAAGCCTTGTAAAAGCATGGCTGTTTAATAATCAGCACAGAAGTAAGATACTTAAGCAAATATGAAATATTTTCTCCTAATAATTTACAAAACAGACATAAAGATCATGCACCAATACTATATAAATTGACAGGTCATGAAAAAGCAACACCACGCTGAATGTTCTCATATTCTATTATGAGGTAGAGGATAGAAGGTATCAATTCAGGACAGAGTGCCTATTTTTCTTGGGAATTCTTTGTTTCTTCTCCCTGAATATATCAGTCATAAGATGTCCCTACAAAGCTCCATTGTAATATTAATTTATCTGTGATTAAATCACTGAGGAACTTAATAGAATATTCCAGTTAATACAATATTCCAGTGGACGGGGTATAAAATGGGAGCCGATGTGTACACATGCTTATACACTAACAAATCTAAATTGACCTTGGACTACTGCCTTTTCACCCCATGTATCTTAAAATGGTGTTTGCCTCCTTAACCCACAATTTTCTGCTACAAAAAAACAAAATAATAATTGCAAAAGGAAGCCATTATTTGAGGGTTATTTTCTCCAACCCTGCTAAAAGTGGTTCTGAATACCATTTCGGCCTTATAAAAATAATACTGCATCATTTGGGGAATATGGAGGAAATATTTAAATGTGGAATACTCTTTTCTTTCCACAAATACCTTCAAAATGCTTATTTGACACCCCACTCCCCCTAAATTATGACAGGAGACAGGTCATAATAACTGATGTAATAGGCAAGGAGGGAGAATGGAACACAATTCCCTAAACCCAATAAAATAAGCAATTACTCCTGTTATCTGAACGGCTCTGTCAGTGGAGAAGTTTTCTGTGTTGCAACAGAATCTAACAGAGCCACTTGCCTTTAAGCATCAAAGGCTTTGGCCTTATTATCTTCTGGAGATGTGCATGTATAATCAGCTTCCCCAACAAATGGGGAGAAAATGTCTCTGGCAAAACTCTAAAATGGTGATAAACTATGTCCAAATGATTAATTCAAGAAATTCTCCATCACGCTGTGGCAACATGTGCCCGTCTCTTCTGTCATGCCCTTGGAGATTTTCCATGCTAAATGTATGTGCATATTTTTCATGGCCAATGATATTTGAATTGCAGCCTGCTCCCATGCAGAACATAAAACACTTCAAACTGCATAATGCAGACTAAATTATAAGTTCTCCAGTGGCCTGAGGTAGCAAGGGCCATAATAATGAGTGTGCTTAAGTGACTTGGTAGAATTTTTTTCTGCTTTAATTTAATACCTTGACTCACTGCTTCCTTTAAAAAATTGTTTTATACTCTTATAAGAACAATATAATATTAGGAAAGATGATTCTTTCTTTGCTTTAAAACACACTAGTCTAGCTTAAGGATGATCAGTTCAGACACGTCAATCACTTCCACATGAAACTAGAATTCCTATGCATATGAGAAATAATTCCTTTTTTATCGTATTATATAAATTTATTCCAAACTCTTTTGAGAATATGTGCATTATAGATTTAATTTCTTCAAGCAACTTATTAATAGCACCATTTTTATTAGAAATAGAAACAAGTGCACTATTACTTTCCTGTAAACCCATGCCAGTAGTCAAAAAGCAACAATATCTGAATATATTATTTTATGAACTGAAGATTTCATCTAATCTTAGTGTGTAGAAAACGGGTTCGAGTTAGGAATGCACTGGACACTCCCAAATTCCTCAATGAATGAGCAGGGTTGTTTTTTTTTTAATCCTCTCATCTCCAAGTCTTTCTCCTTGATTATGATGTCCCATTAAATAACTTAATATGTCTGATATAAACACTGAAAACTGGCAGGTGTGTATGTGTGTGTGTAATTTATATGTCATGCTTATCAACATAATTGATGCCATGTCAAACAGCTGATGTTATATGAAAGACATGCTGATGCCTGAATAAGAGGATAGTTTGAAATTTCAGTTGCAAAATTTGTCAATGAAATTGTGGTTTTGCATTGGGCTAAATGTTGTTCCCTAATTGTTCTCTTCTGCTTCTCACTCATTGTTTTGGAGTATAATTGCTACAAGTTCTTTTTAAACTAGGATGTCCTACTATGTCTGAATAAAGAAGTCTTTCATAATGAGCCAGGATCATATCAGGATCGGAATCATGGAAACTTCATTGTTAAATTTTTAACTTCTAAGCAACATTCATTAAGCTAGAAAGTCTATGAGTTTTCAAATCTTTTTGGTTCACTCCATGGAGCCAAAAGAAATTCAAAATACATGTTTTGAGATCTTATTTGAATGCTGTATTATCGACACCTCCCTCACTGACAAAAGTTCCCTCTGATGTAATTTGTTCCTTTCGGCTTACCACATTCAATGCCACAGAGCTGGTTTTTTGGGTGATTCAGGCCATATGTTTGATGGAATATTGGACTAATTTTTGTTTATTTGAACCAAAATCTTACAAGTAAAATAATTGTTAGGAAGAAAGGGGGGTGATGACATGTTGCCTATCATATTGCATAATTATAAGGTCATGTCCTGGAATGTGAAAAGTTATTGGAAGTGATGATGAGTAATTGGAAAACCAGATGCACAATTAGCTCCATGACTGAGTTCACAAACAGTGATAAGTCGAAATATATGTTGTTTGGTTTTCATTTAGCACATTCTGTGAACCCAGCTACTTGTTAATACATATGTGCTACATAAGAACCCTGGCACTGTGACCCAGTCAACAAGCTATAATAAAAATAGATCATAGTTTAGCATAAAATCCAACTTGTATCTTACAAGGAATGTTCATTGAACTCTGAGTTTTGTAAAATTGTAAAAAAACAAACAATAGTGAAAAATTTCTTTCACAGAAATTACTGGACAGTTTCTTGTTATAAAAGGGATTTTATAAAAAAGCTTATAGGAACTTCTCTCTTCTACAGTTTGAGTGATATAACCAAAAAGGCCATCCATAAGAATGGGATATCATATAATCCCTTTGTAAACAGTGACATTTTTCAGAAAGACACAAATATTCTTGAAAGTAGTATGGATTTTTCCTTGAATGTATATATTTAATTGTACTTTAAACATGATATAACAATACAGACTAGCTTTCCAGTTTGTGCAATCTAAGCTTACTTGGCTTCTTTTACAGGGAAAGAATTAAACCCAGTAATAAACATTCTTTCCAACTGAAATAAATCAGTTCATAATGACTTTTGGCTGGATCTGGCCCAATCCACTAAAAGTCACAGTCTGGATAAAGGGCATGTGAATCTAGCCAACAAACGATCTAACATCACAAGCACTGCATAACGTCCCCAATATGTTAGGCTTTCTCTTGCCAAATAATGATAATTTTGCTCCGAGCATTGTCTTCACTCTCCACCCCCCCCCCATCCATTGTCTTTTTCTCTAGTGTAAATTCTTTTGGATTTTAAAAGGGCATTTAGTCTCTATGGTTTAAGGCTATTGAATACCCTCCCCCTCTACACATATGCCCCCAAAGTGCTTGAGGGGATTCAGAACCTTGAAGGTAGCCTAACACTGCCGTCCTCTTACATTTGAAGGCAGCTCATTCATTCCAAGTGGACAGCTATTCTTCAAAGCCTCCTTTGGAGGGAAGGAAGTGCCAGTTCTGATTTGTATGTCTTTTCACAGTTACAGAGCACTGTGCCGAGACCTTCTCCATGGCTCCAGGCACATTTAACATAAAGCAGAAAGAGAAAGAGAGATAGCTTGGGATCTTCCTATCATAGAGTAGATCTGAGAAAGACTTTCTGTCTCATGGAACCTGGTGAAATGCTGCATTTTTCAGACCCAAACAGATGTATCTCTAGGGCTTCCAACAAAACTTGAACATAAAAGCATCCACACTGCAGTTTAATTTCCAAACATTATGTAAAACAATCAGCTCATTATTCTGTAATAAGCAGGTAGGCACAGTACCCTTTACTCTTAGCTATAGACATTGAATATTTTTATAATCTACCCCAGTGAAAGAAAGCATATTTCTTTTAGAGAATTCACCCATGAGAGAATCTTGTCAAGTGCTATTATTCAGGTTTTGGTACCTTGTTTTTCAAGGGAAGGATATCTCATAACCACAGTTCCACATGTTAACTGATGTTTGAGATCTCCTGCTGCAAATAATACCCAGTATTTGTTCAAATTAGTTTACAAGCTTTTCACTTTGCCTCATTAAAAAAAGACCAATGCAAAGCATTAATGATTTATAGAACTAAGGTGAAATTAATACACTTCTTTGGAACAATGCCCAAGGCTATCATCTAAGCTGTCCTATTATACCTATTCTTTCACTATACAAAACATTTCTGCCTAATGCTGGAAATCACCTGGCAAAGTTGCCTGTTTGGCTGGCATGGTATTCTGTTTTTCCCTCGGAGGATGGATAGTTTTCCCTGGCATTTGAACAATGATTGTGGAGTGGGAATTTCCTTGACATTCCACATGCAAGCTATATGTAGCATCAAGGTTCATGTACCATTTATGAGTATGTAATAGTTACTATCTGAAGATTCTGTGTCACATCTAGCAGCGTACCCTTGTTATCCTTTCAAATGAGTTTAAAGTAAATAGTTTCATATCCTTATAATGATGTCTAACACATTAGACGTTATCTCAGTGGGGAGGAAAACCATAACATCTCACCTCAGTCTTTTGATTGAAAACTGTATTTGACTATGAGAAGTTTGGAGCAGCTATGAAATGGCACCAACAGTGTCATTGCCAGATATTTTGACAGTAAAACTATGGAGATCCACAATCTATAAGTTAGCTGACTGCAACATCAGCTTACAACTGGTATTTGTAAATGGGTCATCATAGTTCACCTATTATTAGTTCAAACACAGGGTTAATATCTCAAACATCTTCTTTTTTCTTTCCATTTGTTTCTTTCCAGTTATTAATGGCCTGGGAGAAATGAAAAGAAGATATGATTTGCAGGCAACACAAGCCACTAGGTTCTGAGTCCAAATTAGGTGAACTACAAGGTGAATCTTTTCCTCAGCAAGGTAGATGGCCTTCCAGAGCAGTGTTTCTCAACTTTGGCAACTTTAAGCCCTGTGGACTTCAGCTCCCAGAATTCCCCAGACAGCATTAATGATCTGTCATAGCACAGGAAACCATTGTTGTAAACTTGAGAAAACTCAAAATTGTATCTTGGCAAAATGATGTATATAGACACCTATGTTTATATAACCTTCACATAACTTCATTTGGGATTATGCTGTCTTTTAGCTATCCTTTGGCATCTTTATTGCCCACTTGTGAAGAACAGAAAAAGTAAAACAAGATTCTCCCCATCTGTACTTTATTGTCTGTACTCCCATTTGCTGGCAAGACAGTTTTGATCATTCAGGCATATTTTTATTTTTGTTCATTATTAAATTTATATCCCACCTTTATTTCTATAACAAGGCAACACACATAATAGTCCTGTCTCCTACTTTCCCTGTAATAACTACCCTGTGAGGTGGGTTGGGCTGAGAGAAACCCAAAGTCACCCAGCCACCTTTCATGCCTAAGGGAAAACTAGAACTTACCAACTCTTGGTTTCTAGTCAAGGATCTTAACACCTACACTAGAGTGGCAGTTATGTGCAATGGATAACAGAATTCTAATGAACTTGGAGATTAAGTGCAGAACAGACATTGATAAACATTAACTTTATTCCCGTGGTTACAAGAATGTAAGATGCTTACAAATTGTTCCATAATACTCTGATGTCATGCAGCAAGACGAGCTCTGATGTTGACATCTGGATTAATTCATTGAGGTGGACTAGCCCAAGTGCACAAGATTAAGGTAAGCACTGCAAAAACAAATATGAACTGTGTGTCTTACCTCATGCTAACACATTAAACAGAATTAAATGTCCAAGAGTCTCTACTGAATTTAATGTTTTTGATTAAATACATATACTGTTGTATTATACAGGTAGATGTTGGCAGTGACATTTTCATTTCTGAGATGAGAGAGGCACAATCTCTTATTTTCTGCCCTGAAAATAAACTTCCAAAGAAGTACATGCAAGTGGAAATATATTTTTTATCACTCGATGTATCTAGTGCCAGTCTGATTTTCAGATGTGTAGATACTGATAGTTCCATATTTTGTGTTCAATTATGGTTGGGAATTCAGTAAATTCAGTAAATCTCCCAACAAGTTTAAGGGGAAATAGGTTGATAGAGACAATTAAAAGTTTGTCTGTAATGTTGATGGTTGTAATGTCAGCTGGTTCTTCAAGGACAGTTGAAGAAGGGTGGAGGCTCAGAAGGGCCCACTGAATGCAGAACCATCTTGTAACTCTTCCGGGGGCGGGGGGGGCGGCGGCTTGTGAAAGATTGGGTGCCTTGTACGTGTGTCACTGATCTGTAGTACCCCTCCTAGAGAATTCATTCATTCCAGACCATAATAATGCTATGCTGCCCCTCTGCATTGTCTTCCATTAATCATGGCATCACCCTCAGCACTCAGAGGGACCACAACACTTGGCCAGGTTTTAGATTATACAAAACTGATTTACAGATCTATAAACATCAGCTTCATTTAACTTTCTAAGCATTCTTTTCAAAAGAATCTGAATAATTTCTATTCCAAAAATCAGCTTGTGAACATAAATAGCATCCAGTTTATCCAAACTGAGTTTCTTACTGCATAACTTTACCTTTTGGAGGGAGGGCACAACAGTAAAAATGCATACCCTTAGTGTTTATTATTATTTAGGTCAGATTTTATCTTGCACGTGTTATTGAAAACCAGAGAGTTTTTCTTTCATAGTTCCAAAACTGAGCTCACAGTGACCCCTGCTGGTGATTGTGATTTTAATTGAAGAGCTCATAAAATTATTAGCCATATAAAGGCTCAGGTTTTTTAAAAATACGATCTCACAAATTAAAGCGTCATAAATAAATCAATAAAACAAAGGACCATCATTCTGTTAATTATTTATCTTGCTTAATTCCTCTTGTTCAGTTACAGTAACATTACTTTAATTTTTACTGGCATAATATTAATATATGTGATAGATATCAATAAATGTGAATAATTAAATAGGGAATCACAAAGATTGAAAGAAGTGTCCAATGCAATTCCATGCATGGCTGCTCATGAGCAACTTTTATTGAGTTCCTCAACTCATGTAACTATGCATAGGTTACAGCCTTTGCTTGGGGAAAAGGCCCATTTGAATTCAGCAAGATTTCTTCAGAGAAGATAAAATTATACGTGCACTGCTTACAGTATTCAGCACGTACCTTAAATAAACAACATCTTAGCATATTCATATACCATTCCTTAAAAGATTTACTGAGAAAAAGCATTTCACTAGCTTTGGAGGATGGTTTTCGAATTTGAGGCACGAATATCACTTTATGAGGGCTTTGTGTGCGTTTTCCCCTTCAAAATTATTCTTATAGAAGAGTCAATCCTGTTTTATACCACCTGTTTCAATTGATGATGGCTGCAAGGAAGGATTGGGTAGAACTGCTTCATTCCTATGTCTATTTCTCATTCCTGGATTTGTTACAGCTGAGATCTCAACTAGTTAGGAATTCCACTGTGAATGAGAAGATATCATGGCAATAGATAAAAGTAGAGTTTTGGGGGGGAGGGGAATACAGGAATCTCAAGTAATTGTGCATGGTAAAGATTTCTTTTTAATTTTTTGCAAAAAACTACTGGATGTCAAATATTCTAACACTTTTTATCATTGCAAGGTATCTTGATGAAAAATGACAAACAGCTATTGATTACCAATTGCAGCATATTTTAGCTGCTACCAAATCTGAAGATTCAGAAGACCGCCAGATGGCAGGGTACAGCCGGATATAATTTCATACAATCTCATAGTTATCATGAAAGCCATGCATTCCTGTGCATCTCTTTACAAGGGAGCTTCAGTCTATATGTTAATAACCCTGAAAACATCATGCTTTCAGTTCTCCATACAAATAGTCTTCAAGCTATGTCCACAATAGGGAGCAGAATTTCTGTAAATTGGTTGTTAAGTGAGCTGCACTTTATATTACTACCATTCTGCAAAAATTGGTAAGCAAATCTGGCTTCCTCCAATGACTTCACTTGTTGGAAGCCAGCTAAAAAGATCATAGGACTGAAGGGATGCTGTAACTGGTTATAAGTCACTTTTTTCAGTACGATCGCATCTTTGAACAGTTGCTAAATGAATGGCCAAAGACTACCAGTACTATTATTAATCTGCTGAACAGTACACCAATTCCAATACTGTTCCAGTCTCATGTTCTAGGTATTCAAAATTAGTAAACTGTTGGACAGGTTTTACACCTTTTAATTTGTGGAATATATTTGGAAGAGTTTTACATGTGCATGTTTGTCTAAGCAGGTTTCGGTAATCTCTATCAGCCTGTTATATTATTCCAAAATGAAGTGGGAAATGATACATTACTTTCCGTTGACTGTTCTGGCACTATTAATAGGTCCTGAAGATCTGAGGGACTATAGTCAAATTTACAAGATTATGCTTTGAAAAGAGATTTTAAAATAGATGAACATATAATTTTGGATGGAATCATATCGAGTTTAGTATAGTGATTAAAGTAACGGGCAAGAGAGCAGGAGAGCAGAAGTTCTAGACTGCCTTAGGCACAAAGCCAGATAGAAGCTTGAACTACTAGTCACTTTCTTTCAGTCCTAGGAAGGAAATGATGGCAAACCATTTCTGAAAAATCTTGACAAAAACACTGCAGAAATTAGCCCAGGCAGTTGTCAGGAATCAAAAACTGACTCAAAAGATGGAAAGGTAATCCTCGATTTACAATTGCAATTGGGGCTAGAATTTCTGTCATAAAGCATGATCACATTACGTAGTAATGCCAATCCATGTAGACCTGGTTGGTCTCATTAACTGAATCCCATGGCCATTAAACAAGGCAACTTCCTGCCAGGTTCCCACAACCAAAGTCAGTGAGGGGAAAAATGCAGGAAGTTGTAAATCCCAGTACTGCGGGCAAGTAAATGACTATTGCTGGGTGGAGGAGGGAGCAACTGGGTGCACAACAGTGTAGGTAGTGCAAGGGAGGATTGGGTAGGGTACACAAGGGTGTGAGGGTGTGTGCAAGAGACATGGTGTGGATCAGAGAGGTATGATGCAACTTGAAACCTTCCCTATCGATTTTCTGAAGGTTGCAAATAGTGATGACTTGATCATAGGATGCTTGGCAACCAGTTGCAAGTTAAAATGGTCAGTGTCCAGTCATAAGTCAAGGACCACCTACACACAGAGCCACAGCTACCAGCTGCTATAGAATATCTGAATTTTTGCCACTCATGTTTGGCCTTATGTTTGGAGGTGGTCTTGGATCCATTATTTTCACTGGAAATGCAGATGGTCTCAGTAACTAAGAGCTGCCCTCACTGGATTTCATTTGGAATCATTTATTCATATTATGAATTTTTTTTTACATAATTGTATTGAAGTTTTTGGTAAACATCTACAAAACTAATACAAACTGAAGTAGAGGAGGGAAGGGGGGAAAAAGCTTAGAAGGTGCAGGAAAAGGGAAAAGAAACCAAATAGAAAAGAAAAAGGCAACAAAAACAACCGTAAACATATAGCTTCCTACTTTTGTCACACCAAACCTAAGCTAATAAAATTTTTTACCCTCTTTTAAAGTTACAAATAAAAAACCATTTTTCTGATAGCCTAAATTTTATCTATACACAATCCAGAAACCATCTTTTCAGTTCAACAAGAAGTCCATTAGGGGTTGACAGAAATATCAAATAATTTATCCCTAATCAAATAGCCCAACTTTATATTCCTTCTTTTTGCTCTTTACAGTCTTAAGCTTTAAATCAGGGGTGTCAAATTCAAGGGCTGGGGGCCGGATCCGGCCCGCAGGGTGCTTAGATATGACCCATGGGGCCACCCTGGAAACAGCAAAGGACTGGCCTGCGGTGCCTCTGCCANGCTGGCAGAGAGCTGCAGGAGGCCATCGTGTCCTTCAAACTTTATAATGTCTTCTGCCGGCATCACGTTCCAATCACCCTGTACGCTCCCACAGACAGGGACTCCTTGGGGTGCCGTCGGCTGGGCAGTGT
>AZIM01002251.1:28967-41427 GCA_000516915.1 Ophiophagus hannah
GCCTTCTGGTGTTTTGGAAAATAAGTTGATACCCCTCTCCACTTCTTTGTGGCAGCCTCTCAAATACGGAGTCTACTAATGACAATTAGGGCACAATCAGGGACTCTCTTTGGCAGCCCCTCAAATACTCAGATATTATACTAATAACAACTTTATTAAGGCACAGTCAGCTGCTCCCTTCCTCCGACAGTCTCAGCAGTCACAAGGCAGTGATTCTACCCGAGGGGACCAAATCTGATGGTTTTCGCTCGTTTCGAATCAACTGACCGGCGTTTATCCTGCCCGCAACCCTTAAAAAGAGGGCAGGAGAATGTAAACGCGGGCGTGGGTGTCACTCGCCACGACGTATTACGCAGGACCCCACCTACTTCAAGGTAAGAATTAGGCTCTATCTCAGTTATATCAGCGCTGCTCGCAGCTCACCCCACCCAGGCGGTGGCAGTAGCAAAGAGCTCCGGCCGTCCCACAAGCTGGCACCGCGGGGTGGGCGTTCCGTACTAAAGACGGCGCTCAGACTAAGGCCACGCTTCAGTTGCGAGAGCGCCGCCGAGCGTGCGGGGCCGAAGTAGTCAAAGCGGAAGCTCGGGTTTGCCTCAGTCCTCCGCGGCGGGTTTGTTGCGCTCGAACTTCGCGTGGAGCTGCCCGGGACGCGGCACCGCGAGGAGGGTCCCCCGGCCACGTGCTGCGGCCAGGGACTGAAGCGGAGGGGACCCTCGCTCTTTCGCTGGCCGCTCTTCGGACCGCCGCTAGTGGCGGCCGGCTGGGNNNGAGACGCTCCGCATGCGCCGCTCGAGGAGGCGAGTGGGTGAAGAGAAGGGCTCCAAATTCAAACGGCGGAGGCAGCAGCGAGGAAACCCGGAGGAGTAGCCCGAAGCCGAGCGGTCGTTGAGCAGAGCGAGAACCGGGAGAGAAGAAAGGCGGCGGCGGTTGGGAGGAAAGGAGAATAAAAACGGGAGGAAAAGGGGGGAAGCCGAGGCCGGTGAGGATCCCTGGCATTCCCTAGCGACGAAACGGGACTCTTCTCCTCGCTTTATTGCTCTCCTGCCGAGGCACCCCCGTGTCGTTTCCTCTCCCTTCCTCTGGAGCCGAGGCTACCCATTGTGCACCGCCATGGTAGATAGGGGTCCTTTGTTGACGTCGGCGATTATTTTCTACCTGTCCATCGGAGCAGCTATCTTCGAAGTACTGGAGCATCCCCATTTGAAAAATGCGGCCGAGGGTTACAAGCAGAAAAAGTCAGAGCTCCTGAAAGAGTTTCCCTGCCTGAGCCAGGAGGGGCTAGATAAGATCCTGCGGGTGAGTTCCCCCCCCTTTATTATTATTTTTTTAAAAAAAGCTTTCCCGCCATCTCTTTCGACTCGAACAAAATGGGTTGTCTCCTTTCAAATGTGCAGTTGTTGCAAGGCGCCAGTTAAATGGCACCTGCAGTAATTAAAATTCGCGCCCGCTCTCGCTCCCCCCATTCTCTCTCATACACACACCCCTTGCAATATGAAAAAAGAGGGATATGGTCCTCCGAATTGAGAAGCGTTTGTTTGTTTTTCTCCGAGAGGCAGGAGCCAGTTCTTTGAACACAGTAAAAACATTGTTCGACTCTGATGGCTTTACTGCTAGGTATGTGCCTCTTCCTGCACTGAATTGCACAAACTTAACAAGGCATGGATAACACCCAGAGTCGCTGGACTCTGCTATAGTGGAAAGTATGGATTTGCTGTGCAAATATTGATCTCTGAAATTACATTTAAAAGCAGGTTACTTCTGAAGTGTCCAGATTCACTTGGTTGGTTCCCTTAGGTTGTGAAAAACCAAGCCGGCCATATTTTAGCAGATTATTATATGCTTTGCTAAGAACACACTGAGTGCCATGTTGGAGCATTTATCTCAATAGCAGGTGCTTTGTTTGCAGTTTCTTCCCCCCCACCCCCCAAATGTTGCACAGTAATATTTCCAAAATTTAACATGTGAGCAGGTGAAAAAAATTGTTATTTATGAGATCAATGTGCAAGGGAGGCCTACTTTGTAATCAAATTGTACTTTTAAGTTTTCTTGCAGTTCTTGAATGGTGACTTTTTTAAGATCATTGCCAAAAAAGTTAGGGTTACAATGTCAACAGGCAGCTAATGGGTATGGGCAGCCTAACTCCTTGAACTGCTGGTGCATCTCTGGTTCTCAAAGGGTCAAAGGTGAGCTGTAAAATAATTCACTGGAAATTATCCTCCAGGTGGTATGGGTTTTGCAACTTTTTGATTGATTGATTTCGTGCCTTTGGATTCAGTGAGATACATCTAGAATGGTTAGAAAGGCTGAAGACTTCAAGAGAGCTTAAGCTGCAAGCACCTCATTGGCTGAACTTCATAAGGATCTGAAAAACAAAGGAAGGTGCTGAATGTGTCCTCTTGATCTTTGTTTTGCCTGCCCCTTCTTATCTATCTGTTAAGCTCCATTAAGTAGGAAAGTTTGTCTGGCACTTGTGTTAAGCTCTGTCTTGCACAGAGGCCAAAGAGTACAATAAAGAATGCAGTATATTTGTTATGACTGAGTGAGTCACAATATAGGCCAAGTCCTTACTGCACTTCTATAGCCTTTTCCCTTTTGCATAGAAATGTTAGTCTTTAGCATAGAAATGTTAGCTGTTCTGCAGTAGCCTTTTAAATAAAGTTTTTTCTGGATTACAATCTGATTCTTGTAATGTTTAAAGAATGCAAATCTTTTTTAAAAAGATGTTACATGCTTCAAGGAAAAAACATTTTCATTTCTCCAGTAAAAGAATGACTTGTTTGATATTTACATTACTGTATGTATATATATATGGATTGCATGATTTTTTTCCTTCCTAGCATTTGACAGGTGCAGGTTCTGCTTTTAAAATTATAGAAAAAAATATTGTTCACCAAATGCCATATTTTCTAGGAGATCATGTGTTTGAGAAAGGCAGACACAAGCAATGCAATTCCAGTACAAATATTCCACCTGTTCTTTTAACTTTTTTGAACTGTGACAAATGAGTACAATCTGAACCAGTTATTGAGTTTAGCCAAGGCTGCCTGTTTGTAATTTTATATATTTTCCTCTTTCTATTCCTCTCTAAGATGGAGGATTTTTCTGGAGGTAAGAAGGAAAAAGGCAAATAGTTTTGTTATAATGCATTTATATGTCACATTTTGCATTTTACATGTAGCATTATTAACCTTGTGCAGTGCTTTATAATCACTGAATTGTCTTCAATTTGGCTTATGTCATTATGGCCATTAATATCCTATCTAAGTTGAGTGAACTGAGACTAGGAGAAATTAATGCAAAAGTCACTGGATACACCTATAATGTAAGCCAGGGGTGTCAAACTGGCAGCCCATGGACTAGACGTGTCACACGCAGGCCATGCCCACCCCAGCTCCGCAAAGGGGAAAAACCTCACAAAACATCATGTAATGGCAACGTGACGCCGCAAGTTTGACACCTGTGATGTAAGCCAAATAAATCTATACGTCATGATCTGGGAGAACTGATTATGACATAATAGCATGATGTATGAGCTCTGTTTCTGTCCATAAAATGAATTAGATGCCTCTGTATCTCCATATTGTTGTTCAAATTATTCTACAACTGGATTTTCCTCTTGCCCACTTGTAATTGAAAAAGTCCTTTATTTCAGGAGAGTGAAGTTCTTAAATATTGATGCATCAAACAGTGCTACTCTGCTTGTTTGTTTTCCATAGACTTGTATTTTCTTGTCTTACACCCACTTGGGAGGATGCTTGGTAGACTTCCAAATTGAAACTCTTCTGCTGCATATAGCTGAAGTGATTGGGCACATATATAGAACCATTCACATAGCTGATGGCAATTTCAAAATTTTCAGAAAAGTTGCTTGCTCTGTTTAAGAGGCAAATCTATACACTTTGAAGTGTAAGTATTTACATGGAAAGCAAGACATTTTTCAGAAATCTCTACTTTGTAGCATTTCCTCTTTCTTCATTGCAGTTTAACAGGCTACCTAAAATGTACCCAGGAAGTAGGGGAAAGGCTTCCTGAAGTAAAGTTTCAGTACCACCAACCTTACATCAGTTGCTGCACATATTGCATCATTCTAAATGAAATGAGGAGTCCATGCAACTTAATTGCATGGAATTTATCATCTAACACTATGATTATTAAGATCTTTAAATTTGTGTTGCAGTATGCTTTTTCACACACAGCATGTTTACTCATTTAGTAAATTCTGAGGGGTTGTTGTTGGTTTTTTTCCCCCAATACAAATTGACCATTTGCTTTCCATTTCTATTAATGAAAATTTTGGACATTTTGTATTGGAGTAGCTAATAGTGTTCTGTTTTTTTTTAAAGTTCTTAAGTGAATCCAGTGCTGGTATGACTATCTCCTTTTCTCTTTGTCAAATTATTGTGCCACACCCATGTTCAAATCCCTAGTAGCTCTCATATGCAACTTGGACACAACATGTTTCTTGTTTTGCACAATTGCGCTCTGTCCTGCATATACTGTACATGCTATCTACTTTTCTTCACTCCCTCAATTTCTGGGAGGCCTGTATTAGGTTTCCAGTTATATATTCTATTTTTTAAAAGTATTCTTATCTTCCTCCTATTTTATTCTCAGTTTCCAGGGAGTTACAAATAAGCTATATTCTTTTGTCGCCCCCACTTAAAATGATTGTTTTCATAAAGGAACAAGTTCAAAATCAAATGCTAGAAGATGCTAGTTTCAATATGGTAGGTGTTCTTCTAAATTCTGAGTTTTTGCAAAAAAAAAATCCACTCCTAATTAGTCTTTAATCCTATAAGCTGAAAATCTGAAAGATGGTGCTTAAATGTAACTAAGTGAATTTCCATGCCTTTCTACTTCACAGCAGGTATTGTTAGAGCTTAGCGTGTATAGATTTGTTCTATGAATTGTTTTAAAAGTTGGTGTTCATGTTAAATTTTTCTTAATAGATGATTTGTTACATTTTATGCTGGTAATGTAGACATAGCTTGTAATGATAAAATGTCCCTATTTTGTGGCTTTATTGAGTCATAAACTAACTGTTAGTAACTGGTTTTCATTTCCTGTAACACAGTACATAAGAAACTTTTTTTATTCTTTAAAACCACAGGTGTATTTCTCTCTTTAAAAATGTCAGGAACTTCTGAATGGGATTATTAGAAAAGATTTTTTTTCTCTATATGTCTGGAGACATGGGTTTAAAATAGCAGCATAATCTTATGTTGCATGTTTATTTTGGAACATATCTACTGATTAAAAGGACTTATTATCTAATAAGTATGCATAGGGTGGCAACTTTACTGGGCAAGAGCTTCAGAGGATTAGGTCATGTTTTCTCAGATGTATGAAGCATTATCAGTTAGAAATTCTAAGTCCATGATTTTTTCATACAGAACAATAATGCAGAATTGTTTGGCAGAGTGAGATAAGCGGCATATAAATTTAATAAATAAATAAAGTAAAATAAATAATGTATGGAAGATAACATCACAGTTAGCTTATTCACTAGACTAATGTTACTTTTTAACTTAGGTTTAATTTAACTTATTTGTGCACAGTTACATTGGCTGATGTTCTGAATGGGTCATGCTACCTGATGTATGTTTCGGCTCCCTACAAAAATATTAAAGCTTTGTTCCTACTTTTTGAATTCCATGGTTATTTATACTTTTTTTCTCCTTTCCCGCCTCAATTTCTTAGCAACATGTTAAACCCAAGTCAATCAAACTACATCACGTCATCTGTCAAAATTGAAGGTGTCATTTTAAAAATTCATTTCTGAAGAGTGAAGACTTAAGTATAATAACAATATTGGAATAAAAGCTTCTTCAGAACTTTGTTGGCTTTCTGTCAAAGATAATTATAAATGCAACCTTGTAACCTCTGATTACTTCATATTGTCAAAATGTAATTATCATTTGTGAAACTGAAGTGACAGACTGCCTTTAGACGTATGTTTATGAAAACAGTGGCATACATTCAAAAATAGGGTGGTTATATCTTACTCTACTGAACAGTATCATTTAGTCATGAATCTTAGCATACAAGTAGTCCTTGACTTACAACCACTCATTTAATGACTGTTAGAAGTTACAATGGCACTGAAAAAAGTGACTTATGACAGTTTTTCCACACTTAACTGTTATAGCATCCCCATGGTCACACAATCAAAATTCAGATGCTTGGCAACTGGCAAATATTTATGTCAGTTTCAGTGTCCCGGAGTTACATGATCCCCTTTTGAGACCTTCTGACAAGCAAAGTCCATGGGAAAGCCAGATTCACTTTACAACCATATTACTAACTTAACAACTGCAGTGATTCACTTAAAAATTGTGGCAAGAAAGGTCATAAAACGGGGCAAAACTCACTTAAAAACTGCCTTGTTTAGCAATGGAAATGTTGGGTTCAATTGTAGTCATGAGTTGAGTATATCATAGAGGGTTTATATTTTCTTGTATCAAAAGAATTAGCCACACTTGATTCACACTTGATAAACTGATACAATTTCCACTTTGTCAGTAGTCAACTACTAGGAAAATGGAACTTGCCTTCTTTTTTTCTGGTATCTCTGTATGATTGATACTACTAACTAATCAACTGACATACTTAGAATTTACTCAGAATGTGAGCAAGATAAATTTTCTGAACAAGTTGAATGTACGCCCATCTATCTTAGTTTACAGCTTTGTTTAGTTGATAGGAAACTTGCTATATGCCACTAAAGCACTTTAGCCTGCCTCAATTTTTATCACAGTCTCATTTGGATGTTACAACACTTCCCATTACATCTTGCATAAAATTTATACAGTATTGCATTCCTTTTCTCACCATTTCCTGTCTTGTATTTTTAAAATAAGGATGTGTTTGCCAATTTTTTTTTTTAACATGGGTGTACTTAAATTTGGTCAACTTCTTTTATTGTGGTCTGGCAATTATACAGAAGCAAAAATATATTACTAGTGTTTAATTAAACATGCTGGGGAATAAAGAAGCAAGCAGGCAGCCATATAATCCATTCGTTTCTTGGAGCCAAGCTGGGAGACTTTCTCCCTTTTAGCTAAAATGAATAGGCTAGGGTTTTTTTCTCAGTTGGATAAATTGGTGAAAGGATCTTTATTAGCATTGTAAAGGAAAGGATCCCAGTGATGGTCAGAATAGCATGGAAATGGGAAAACATATAAAAAGGAGGGAAGAGTGACTATCATATTGTCATGACTTACAAATTGATAATTTTTAGAGAAAGCTGAGTCTTCTTTAAAGTAGCATAGCATTGAAAACTTATTTTAACACACCTCCCTGTCTTTCCTTTAGGAAATTATATTTGATTATTATTATTTTTAAAGTATGCTCTATAATTATGGTTCCGATCTTATGTGAAAATGTGTTGTCAGTGCCTTGAGAGAAATGTTTTATTCACATGTCAACAGACAGGAGAGTGTAAATCTGATTATATCTCTCACCTCTTAGGTTTCCTAAGGGAAGACTTGAAAATGTTGCAGTTGTTATTGGTAGTGATGATTTTGTTACTAAAATATTATGGGGACTTTTATATGAAGTGTACAACCTACACAATTAATAAAAACATTTCATTCCCCCCCACACACACAAACATGCAATTTGTAGCCCTAAAAATATTCATAGGATGCTATACTTCCTAACTCAGTTTCTATTTCCTAGATTTTTATCTGAAGCATTTTTTAAAACCCAATTTCTAAAATTTATAGGCTAGCAGTGAACAACATTAGGTCCAAATTAGAACAGTTATGGCACTGCCATAGAAAAATGTGAACTTGTCTGTTCAGTTGATCAGTTCATAGCACAACCAATGTATTCTTTTACTTGAGTAGGTTTCAGATGTCTTAAGATGGTTATTACTGGCATTTTTACCAGTGCTCAAATAGTATGATACTGTCACAGTGCAAATATATATATTGCAGTTCAGAATTCTGTCAAAATGTAATTGTTGAAGAGTTATAAAGAACCGATTTCCCTTCAGGCTATCCCTTTCTTTAGTACAGGTATCATTCATGACTGGAATAAAATCTTCCATCCAGCAATTGAGCAGCTTGAGTTTTTTGTTTGTTTGTTTGTTTTGGTTAAACTTGCAATGAAGATAATCAGCTTCAGTCCCACTCTGCCCACCAGTTGTTGGATGATCACTTCCCCTCTCATGTGCTACAGTGCATGTTATCTGGCAGGGCCAAGGAGGAACAACACTAGCATAGATCTTATCCTCTTTCCTCTGCATGAGTTGGGCAATAAGTAACTGATCTAGAATTGTTACAAGATTATTTCATAAGATAGGTAGTAGTTTGATTTTGATGGCATGTATAAAGTCTGTTTCAGCCCTATACTTAAAAGAAATTTGGTTCATCCATGATTCTTATGAAAGCAGATTACATGTGGAAAGTGGGTGTGGAGCCAAGATCCCAAGACCATTTGAAACCTTAACCTTTCTCCTGACATGTTTGGCATAGATACGTGCAGAGAAAAGTCTGTGAGCTTTTACCATGCAGTTGGGTAGTAAAAAGCAGATTTTTCTCTATGGTGCAACGGTGCTTAAGACATTTGTCCTAGTGTATTGTGAAAAACTACATACCTTCCATTACTTATGCTCATTTATGAAATTAACTGTGAATATAACTTTATCTTCCATTAATCTCTGGATTCCATGAGAAATCTTGTGATGGATCAGGCTGTGTACTGATGTCATGAGAATTCTTGTGTATTGCATGAAATCAAGCCACTGAAAGGTCAGGCCATGATGATCTTGTGTCCCCTTTACTAGTCTTGTAAGTTTCTCATTAGAATAGCTATAAAACACTTGCCAGTATTGCCTTCCCCAACTCCAAATTGGAAGCATGTGTACAGATAAGTTACAGAGGTTTATTTTGTTGACATAATTTAAGGGGAAGCATCTACTGTTCCAAAGAGAAATGATTCTTTTAAAGGGTTAGGAAACCTTCATGCCAACTCCTGCCAATCATCTACTAAGCTGGATAAATCCAGAGCAGAGCAACTGGTATATTACAAACAGTGAATTAAGGACAGTGGTTTTCACAGCCTTTTAAGATAGATTGACATACCATACTATTGATTGTCTCATTTGGATTAGGCTGCAGGGTGCGGAAGAAGCAGCTGCAGCAGCTACAGTTAATTCTAAATGTAAATACTATAACACATTCGTAGTTTAAAAAGAAGAGGATACTGTCTTTGATAAAGCATTTTCTTGCCCTACATTTGATTTGTTTCTGGGTATTGTTAATTTTTGTTTAAAAAAATCACAAAGTCAGGGTCCCAAGTAAATGTATGTTGCATCATGAAAGTATCTTGTATTTCCTTGTTGGAACTGGAGCAGAATATTTTTCCAAACCAAACCTGAATAACTCCCATTTACAATTGGCTATTGCTGCTATCTGCTCTATGAAGTCCACTCCTTTTGATTATATACAATCAGTATAAAGTGTTGGGGGAATATTGCATCATAGGGCAGTTTTGCTAAGCTTTTAGAGAGGTTTCTCAATGTTACTTTCCCAATTTTATACAATTAAAATAATGTTAAGAGTGATACGTTTTATCTTTAATTGAGATGTAAAACTAGTATAAAATGTGTGTGACAGTAATAATCCATGAAATGTTTAGGCAGTATTCAAGCTTTCATTTTGCAGACATCTTAAGAATTTATATCCAAATCTCCTCCAACATGGACAGCTGCTTCTTGGACTGAAGTCTCAACAGCTGCTGTCCCTTTTGTGACCAGCAAACTATTGAGATGATCACATTTCAGGCTTTATGATGCAATAACACTTGCAGCTGCACTTGTTTCAAAAGAAGGGTGTTCCGTTTTCAATGGTTATTGGAAATGCAACTTGGCTAAGAGAAGGAAGTTTGTGAAGTTTACTTTTTCTTTAAAAATAGATATGGAGACTATTAAAATGGGAGCAAGGTGAAAAAGAAAAAGAAAATCTTTTGCTTCAAGCAAATGATGACCTGTTTAAAAATGTGAACAACAGAAGATTTTCTTTTCATGCCATCATACATACAAATATCTCTTAATATAAATATGGTCTCCTTTCTTGGAACACATGTTGGTAAGATCTGATTGTATGTGATTTATTAATGTAACATACAACTATGTTAATTATATAATGAGCTAACCACAATTTGTGTGAAGTATGATGTTTTGGTGCCAAAAATACTATAGTCATAATCAAGTATTCAAAGCAGGGCTATTAATTATTTCTTTGTTATAAACTGCTTTAAAGGTCTATGCTTCCTTTATCAGTTAGATTTTATTATATATATTAGCTGACTTTTAATTGGATTGTTGGTAGGAACATCTATTTGGAGAAGTTTTGCTCATAGTTATGATTTCCATTACTATAGAGCAGGCATGTTTTTCTGTTGTCCTGTCACCTCTGCCTGCGCACCCTAATGTCCTTGAACTATATTCTGTTCATGGATGAGAACTTGAGGTCCAACTTACAATATTTCTATTTATTGCTATTTCTCTCTTAACATCCTAGTCAAAAAATGTGAAAGGTAATGCACAGTTTTAAGAAATTTGCTAAAAATTCTTGGTCTGAACTGAGACTCCACCAAATGGCTGCAATGGATAGAAGCCAAACAGTTTTATTAGGAAAGTTTCTTGCAGGCATTTACTATAAGTTGGAGCTCTTACTAGATGGACATTGGGGCTAGAATATCTGTCAGATGTCATAAATACCTCAAAGCACTTGAACAATGTTGGCAAAATGCAGGTGTGAGCAGTCAAAAGTAATTGTGTATTAAATGCTAACCATGAACTCAGAGAACAGAAATAACTTTCCTTGACCATTCTTCCCTGAGCACCAGAAATCTGTTAGAGGAGAAGTATATTTGCATGAGCTGAAAGGTTCAGTTTTGTTAAAGCAACATTTCTAAAGTTTGGTGTAATAGTTACTTTAAGTAGAAATTTTTAGAGCACTATTGCTTTTAATTTCTTCATCTGAATTTCTTGGGTACAAAGTACAATGAGATTTCTAATTCACTAAAAAAATTTTTTTATGAATGCTAGGTGTGCTGATTTTGATTGTAGGGTGGACACACAAGGCTTAGAATACAATTTAGTGTCCTGTCCCGTGCTTTATTTCTCTTGCTTATTTCTGGATATTGAACGAACAACTGAATGAGGAGTAATCTTTTATCTAAATTAGGTCATTAATTCTAGGTAATAAAAGTTCCGTTATGTATAACGCATACTTAATCTTATGAATAAGCAGTTGCCTTCATTTCGACAGAATATATTCTACATATAATTTTTGAGGGACTTTTATATTATTAAGAGTTGAGGAATAACTATATTATGAAGGACTTGGAGGTATTCTTTCTTGGCTGTATTCACCCACATATGACACACACACACACACACATATTGCATATATGCAGGCCATGAAGTATAAAGTTCATGAAAACAGAATTAGATGTGTTTATTATTGTCTGCTATATATCTCTCTGCAAAGATGCTGATTAATGCTGGGAAAAGACTATGTTGAAATTATTTCACTTAGAATAATATATTTTACTGGAGTCCTCAGAAGGCAAATGAGAGCAGTTATTAACATATGAAAGCAACAGAAGGAAAAAATATAAAATGGCCTTTGTGCAGCAATTCATTTATGGATTAAAATTGATTGCATTTGTGCTAATAAGCAATGTTGCAACTGCAGTTTTACTGTTAATCATGCACACATTACATCAGTATCAGCATATTGACAGATAAGCCTATTCCCCATGCTGTAATTTCATTTGTGGACAAAAAATGTTTCTAAATGTAATTTTTAAAGGTGATAAAATAGAGGAATATGAAGGACTCCATGAAATAGCAACCAGTTTTGTGTAACTTTGCTTTTATAGTTTGTTCAAACATGTTTCCTTTCTATTTAATTATAATTGTATTATATTATAATTATATGAAAAGTATATTTTCTCTAATCTTGCTTAATCTACATAGGCCAGTTAGATGCAGATTTTCTATGAAACTATGAGTTTATTTGTGTGTGTGTGTATGTGTGTGTGTGTGTGTAGGGAGGGAGAGAAAGAGGGAGGGAGGGAGGGGGAGAGAGAGAGAGAGAGAGATTATATTTACAGTGGCCCATACAAAATATATTTCTTCTCTTTCTGTCTAGCTTTCTAGAAATTAGAGCCCAATCCTAAGGAAATTTATTGTAATTAAAGAAGCTTAGTACCAGAGAAATGTGCATAGGATGGTTTATCTTAAAGATATAGCTATAACTGCAATGATATAAAGTGGTCTAATGCTTTAAAAAAATCCATCAAACTAACAGATTTCTTAGAAATGCTTGCAGGAACCTAGAAAACTATAGAACAGCAGTCGCCAACTGGTGGGCCGCGGCCCGCTGGTGGGCTGTGAAAAAATTTTGGTGGGCCACAGAGAAATCTCATCCCCAGAGCACCC
>AZIM01002251.1:49700-63373 GCA_000516915.1 Ophiophagus hannah
GGCAGGCAGGCAGGCAGGCAGGCAGGCAGGCAGGCAGGCAGGCAGTTTTGTGGGGTAATTGTTGTGGGGAAACTAGTGTCCAGTTCACATGCTCCTTTTATTTTCCTCATCTTTTGATTAAATTAATATTTTTGTGGTGTTGTTAACTATAGATTCAGAAAAAATAGCTCTAGCCATTCACACATGCAAGTAGTATGATGAATTAATATAAATGGGTGGATACTGTTGTGCAAAACAAGGTCACTAATGCAATTGTTCATGTGATTCCAGATGACATAGATCATGCTAGATTGAATCATTGTTTCAGCTATAGTTGTTTAAAAGGTGCATGACATCGCAAAAGGCCATGACATCACTGATTCACGTATAAATGTATTTGACTTTAGCTATCCTTTTTGAATCAGAAACTGAGTGTGGGGGTGACACTGGGGGAAAGACCCTTTTAGCTGACACTGGACTACACCTCCACCATTCCTACCTATTGGCCATTCCACCTGGAGTGGAGGACATAGGCCTCAAACAATGTGATCTGCTATAGCAATAATCTCTTGGCCAAGCTATACATTTTGTTTTGATGTTAACTTTATTCTTATCTTCTGCTTATTCTTCTCTGTCTTTTTATAAAGCCAACCTTTGTGCTCAATGTTCTATCTGACCCTGGACTATGAGACAGATTATAATTATCAGATGTTTCTGCACGAATGCCTTGGCATTACAGTCAGTGTTACCTGTTCACCGTTTTAACAGAGAGTGATGGTATTATTTAACATATATATACAGGAAGGATAAGAGTTGGTATGTTGTTATAGGCATTGCCTGAGTTTCAATACACACTGTATTATAGCACGGATGATGTGGTCTGTTTTGCAATCTGAATTTTTCAGACCAACCGTTTAAGTTTCAATCTCATTTGTTTATTAAAGAGACTATACAAGTCTGTTTCATTCATTTTCACTGGAGGAATGAATCCTTTTCCACAGATTCATTGTTTGTGAATTTTATGGCACTGCTGTCCCACCATTTTCTGAAGCCTAAGGAGGTTTACATGGAAGCCTAACCTTATTTTATCACCAGTAGAAAAGTCTTATGCTGAGATAGATGTTTAACTAAAGTCACACAGTAAACTATGTGACTGAGTAAGACTTAAAAATGATTCTTCCTAAAAATGATTCTTCCCAGGCCCAGTCAAATGCTTAAACTACTAGACTATTTTACATTGGTTTTATCTCTGTATACACACGCCTCTCTCAGAGAGTTAGCACAATGATGTAAACTAAAACCAGGAAGACTGGGTTCAAACTCACTCTCAGCCATTAGATGATGCCAGGTTAGTGACATATCTTATCCCACAGAGTTATTATAGTGGGAGTAAAATATAATTGATCCCCATGTGCCTGGAGCTCCTGGAGAAATGGTGTCTATATAAATAAATAGGCCAATAAGAAAATGTGTAAGTTGCCTGTCGAGAACAGTAGTTGATTTTTCTTAAGTAATGTTACTGAATTGGAAAGAATGCTTTAACAATCACAGAACCTAATTTGATTGTAATACTGAAAATCAAATTTCAGTAATGAATAACTACACACACACACACACACACACACACACACACACACACTTTCTCAAATACTAAGAGAAAGTTTTATCTTTGAGATTTGACCTGATAGTATAAAATTAATTTTAAGGTATGAAGCAAATCAAACCACTCCACTCTCGTTCTATTGTTTTGAATTTTTTTTTAGCATTGCTGTGCCTTGCAAGGGATGATAATATTGGTTGTTTTTAAACAGCAATAACAGCAGTCAGATTTAAATTCAAATTTAGGTTGTTAGTTTCTGCACAAAAGGATTTTATTATACTTTTCCAAATTTGCTCAGAATTAAATGATTTACCATGTACTACTGCTTTTCTATTCAGTTTCTAAAATCCAAAATTATTGAACATTGTGTATTTGTTCTGATAAGTACATTTTCTATTTTAAAATTAGTTACTGTGGCCATGTTTATTGTTAGCCACAAACATATGAAGAATTGGAAAAACACATTTTCTTTCTCGTTTTATAATATATTTTACTGCGTTTTGAATGACATGTATCATTTTTTATAGGTGGTCTCAGAAGCTGCTGGGCAAGGAGTTTCAATCGATGCTAATGATACATTTAATTATTGGAACTGGCCTAATGCTGTCATCTTTGCTGCTACAGTGATTACAACCATTGGCAAGTATCAGTTTGTCCATATGGAGGGTCATTTATATATTAAACAATACAGGAAAATACTATTTAATAAAATGAAAAACTGAAATATTGGAAGAAGCTGGAGGGGGTTGATTATATGCTGTCTTAGTCTGGCAGTCTTCTAGATCTCTTTGCCTTTTTAAGACTGGCAGTTTAGAGACACAAATATTGGCATCATGAATACCTACCTGCACTAGTAGGAATAGATTCCCTGTTCACTATCTTTGAATTGATCTATTGTATAAAACATAGGGAAAGAAAGCACAGGGAAATAGAGATTTCTATGACAATAGAAATGCCTAATAATTGTATTTCTAAAGCCATTTGTTTTATGAGAAGATTATTTTTTCAAAAGCTATGTATTTCAAGATGGTGGCTTTACAATACCGCAGTGAGAAATGTTTTCCCTGCAGTTCTCAAGGTATTGCTGACTTTGATGGAAAAATCACAGAAGAAATATGATAATGGAACTATGGGATGACATTATTTTTGGGTTTGCTTTTGTGCTATCCCTGTAAGATACAAAAAACACACACATAAGAGTTACAAAGTTTGTTTGATCTGATACAGAACACACATAGTGCTGGAAAACAAACTGACCAGGGAAAGTGGGAAAGGGAATTAGAAACCTTGCTGCTAAATCAAATAAAGCACCATGTTCCATTTGTTACTATTATTAAAATCTATTTGAAATATATGTGATGGTTCCTCTCTTCCAATATTTCCCATAAACAACCCATAAACATTTTTGTACTTTGGCTTTCACAATGTTTGCTAGAATAGGGGTCCCCAATCTGTGGGCTATGGCTCACTTGTGGTCAATGAGGGGATTGCAACTGGGCCAGGAAAATTGCCAGCGAGCGTGTGCAGCATGTGCACATTCATGCCACTCACGCAAATGGAGCCACATGCACGCATACTTGCCGGCTGCAGAACAATCCCCTCTGCCCCACACCAGTCTGCAAACCTGGAAACATCGGGGAACTCTGTACTAGAAGATCAAGTTTGATCAGCCCTCCAATTAACAAATCAAAAGACTATAGAAACTAGTGGACTGTCCATTGAAATACGGCAAGCAACTTGAAGAAGAATCAGAAATATCGTACAATATTCTTAATTTCACATTTTGTAGCAAAGCAATGCTTAGGGCCACCCAATATAGATTAGAACCCTACATGGAAAAAGAGATGCCAAATCCTCAACAAGCTTTAGAAAAGAAACATGAGATTTTATTGCTGCTGCATGCTGGATAATTGAGAAAGCCAAAGAATACAAAAAAAAGTCATTATGTGCTGAATAGATTATTAAAAAGCCTTTGAATTGTCAATCATGTCAAGTTGTGGAATGTGCTTTAAAAAATGAGAATCTCAACATATCTCATTGTTTTTGTGAAAAACCTTTGTACAAGTCAGGAAGAAACCTGGTTCCCGGTTGGCAAAGAAATGAGGCAAGACTATATAATCTCTATAATGTATTATTTACCCAACCTATATGCTAAATATATATTAAACGAAGCTGGTTTGAAGATGAGCATGGCTTTAAAATTAGAGGAGAAATATCAATATCAATAACTACTATCAATGACAGTACTTTGATAGCTGAAAAAGCAAGATATCTGCAAATTAAACATAAAGACCAAACTAATGACAACATGCTTTAGAATAGAAAACTAGCCTTGGAATTAACAATGAAGATGCTGTATTGAAGTGGTGGATAGCTTGTGCCTTTTAGGATCAACCATCAGCAATAAAGGAACAAGCAGTCAAGAAATATGTCACAGATTAAGAGCAGCCATGAAGGTATTGGAAAAGATATTAAGATACCCTGATGTATCTATAACTATAAAGTTCAGAATTGCAAAGGCAAGTATATTATTCGTGATACCACATGAAACTGAAAGTTGGACTTCAAAGGAGCAGGATAGGAAGCATATTCATGCTTTTGAACTTTGGTGATGCTGGAGAAGACTCCTGAGAATATAATGGGCAGCCAAGAAAAGAAATCAACCCAGAGTTGTCACTCGAGGCACAAATGACTGGGATATATTATGAAAAAGATAGGATATATTATGAAAAATATATCCTTAGGATTTATTATGAAAAAGACCTAACTCTGGAGAAGGTTATGATTCTGGGAAAGGTGGAAGGAAAGAGGGGAAAAAAGACAATAGCAAGGTGAACAGACTCAGTTGTACTGGCAAAGGGTCACCATTGGAAGACCTGATACAGTAGACCATTTTAGGGACACATCATCATGGAAAAAAAATCTATGAGGTTTCTAAGAATAAGCTCTATGATTTTTTTCAGTATCTAATCATAAAAGACAAATTACACCTTTTGTTACATGTAACTCTCCTGGCATGGTTAATTTTTTAATCACAATATTCTTTTTCAGGTTATGGAAATGTTGCTCCAAAAACTTCAGCTGGGCGACTTTTCTGTATCTTTTATGGACTTTTTGGTGTTCCACTCTGCTTAACATGGATCAGTGCTTTGGGGAAATTTTTTGGTGGTCGTGCCAAGAGGCTGGGCCAGTTCCTAACAAAGAGAGGAGTAAGCCTGGTATGGAATTCTGTTTAATTTGCTTCCAGCACATAAAAATTATTGGAATTGGATTATAAACAATCTCAAGAAAACCCAATTTAAGGAAGGATTCTTTAAATCCTAACTAATAGTTAATGTGATTTTTAAAATATATTCTTGCAGTTCCACATCTCTGCCCTTGAACAAAAATAGTAAAAAAATCATAATTTCTATTAAACTCATAATTCTTCATAATTTTGGATTTTTGGCCCAGAACTGCCACTAAGTTTTCTGCATTAACTGTTGTATAGCAAGGAATTTAATAGAGATATACCTATCTCTAATGTAAAAAGGCAGAATACTGTCTAAAATGAAATCTGCTTAAATTGTCATTTTCTTGCTCTTCTATTAAAACTATGTGGCTTCATAGGATTTCCACTTTTCTCTTTTCTTTTAAATTCCCTAGATTTGAGAATTCTGCTTTCTCAACTAGACAGAGTATTTATGTTTTGCTCATCTTATGCAACCTCTGTTTTTTGCTATGTCAGTTATCTGTTTCCTGTTCCTTGGTGCTGTTTATAACTTTCCTTAATAGGAAAGCTGACTGTAAACCATAATAAGCTAACAATTTAGATTTTTAGTGCAACATTCACCCAGCCAATATCATAATGCCCTGATGTAAATTGATATTGCAGCTGCATCTGGCATATTATGTCGAGCTCTGGTCACCAGACTTCACAAAGGGTATAGTATAGTCAGAGAAAGTCAAGAGGAAGGCAACTGAAATGGTCAAGGGGCTATAGCTGTTTGCCTATGAGACTTTTTCATTTAGAAAGGAAGTGAATGACAGGTGACATAATTGAGGTGCACAAAACTTTGAATGATATGAATAAAGGAGACAACACGAAACAATGTTCCCTTTGCCAAAATATAAGCACTAGAGGTCCCCCAGTGAAATTGAATCAGGACAAATAAAAGTTTTTTTAAAAAAACAACAACAACACTACTTAACTGAACTTTGGAATTTGGGATGACATGCTGATTACCAGTTTGGCTACCTTCAAAAAAATGCTGGACCAATTCATAAAAATCATAAGGATCAGAGGTTTTGCATCTGAAGGCCATCTGCTGAAAACAGCAGTTTCCTTGTGCAATTGATTGGCCTTCGTGAGAATACACTGCTGGAGTAGATTGACTGGGGAGGGGATGTTCTAGCAGGGCAGTGCTTATGATCCAGGCCTGAATACTACCCTATTTTAACAGATCACATTTAATATGGTTATAGTCTTGGAAAATGCATTTAGTAGGTCATTTTTCACTTATGAAATAGGTCAAAGAGCCTTTATGGGGAAATTAAGAAATTATAAAAGTATTATGAAAAGGACATTTCTCAAGGAATTTCTACAATTTATTATTATAGTTGGTAGAATAGGAATGGAATTAATGAGAACACTTCACAAAGCAAAAATAACATGGTATTAATCTACCATATAGGACTTCATGTACACAGATGAAACAGGAAGTAAAGTAGACATTTTCAACCTTGTTTCCATCTGCACAAAATAGCCAGAAATAATAGCAACTTCCTATAGCTTACAGTTATTCTGTTGCTGCAAGACAGTATATCAAAAAATATGATAGGATGGACTTTCTAAATATGGGGAGGGGGAGAAATCTACTAAATGAAGATTGCAGTGTATGATTGATCCTTCTTTTTTCCTTCCATTTATTACAGAGAAAGGCACAAATTACTTGCACAGCTATCTTCATCATTTGGGGCATTCTAGTCCACTTAGTTCTTCCTCCTTTGGTTTTTATGGTGACTGAAGAATGGGATTACATTGAAGGCCTCTACTTCTCATTCATTACCATCACCACAATAGGATTTGGAGACTATGTTGCTGGTCAGTAATAAACCTGTCATTTGAGTGTCATTTTGTGAATTTTCAGCAGTTTGCCTTTAAAGATTTTAAAACATGCAAATAGAAATGAGCAATAGTACAACTAATTACAATTAAGATTAAGTAATGTGTTCGTCTCTGTGCTATGCAGAAACTCAAGACAAAAAAAGAGGGATGAAAAGATTATCTTAGGGAACAACAACCATGGAACTGTGTGTATTTGCGGTTCTGCTTCCTCTAAGACAGATGATATCTACAATGCTTTCATTGTCTAAACTTATGGGCAACTTGACAAATACACAAGCCTAGATTGTAAAATGTTATTTATTATTTGTATGTGCTTGATGTTGAAATAATCATAATTCTAACTCTGTATAATCATTTAGTTAATGGACATTGAATGCTTTTCTAATTTCCAGAGTAGACTTCTGTCAGCTTAGTATCTGAGCCTCAGTTGACTACTGAGGTCACAGAAAGGGGATAAGCTAGACTTCTAAGAGATTTGCAGAAACTTCCTGTAAATGTGCCATAAGCACAACTTATCCAAGAAAATCTTTTAGTAATGTTAACAAATATCTGGATCAATGGAACACCTACAGTTGTACAGTAGCTGAAGTTATATTTCTTGTGCTGTCTTTTGTTTTTTTAGGTGTGAATCCAGATATGAATTACCACTCCCTCTATAGATACTTTGTGGAGCTGTGGATCTACTTAGGCCTTGCCTGGCTTTCACTGTTTGTCAATTGGAAAGTCAGCATGTTTGTAGAGGTTCACAAAGCAATCAAAAAACGAAGGAAAAAAAGAAAAGAGTCCTTTGAAAATCACTCTCCCACCAAAAAAGTTCTTCAGATGTCTAACACAAAAGATATCAAAATATTCAGTTTCCTTTCCAAAAAGGAAGAAAGTTACAATGATCTCATTAAACAGATTGGAAAGAAGGCTTTGAAAACAAGCAGTGACAAAATTCTCAACTCGGAGCAAACCAAGCCAACCTTACAGCATACCAATAAAGACCTCAAAGTGATGTACACAAGGAACAATATGTTTGACTATGACAATGTTTCTCTTGGACTGCAAAATTATCACATGATGAGGCATTTGACTGACAAACGTCTTGGGGACAGCCCAATGGAGGGCAATGTGTTTGTAAATCAGCTGGACCGGATCAGTGAAGAAGAAGGGGAAGCCTGGGATTCGCGGGATTATCGACCTTTGATTTTCGAAAATGCCAACATAACATTTGTAAATGAGGATGAGGATGAAGAAAACCTTTCAGATGATGAAGAAACTTCAAAGTCTTCAGTGGATGACAATCTTGCACAGGAGCCTGAAAGCCCCCAGAAACTGGTGAAATTTTCATCCTCTGATGAATCTACTTTTACCAGTAATGAGATGGAGATATCAGTGCCTTATGAACAGCTTATGAATGACTATAACACGTCAGATACTGCCAATGCTGCAACGTGAGAAAGGTGGGAGGGAGTTTCTTGAAATCATATGATACAAAATTTTAATAGATGATAATCTGAATCAACAACCATAAATGAAGAAGAAGGAATATCCTATGAGAGATTTTCTACCACTTCCTTCTGTTAAGCAGACTGAAAACAGGTGTTGCCTGGATCTTGTCTGTTGATGATTTTTTCTCACTATGAAATAAGTGTCCTAAAATCTTGAAGGTTCTCTAGGGATTCAGTGGTTTTTGAATTAAGAGAAGAAAAGCCTAAACTGATTGGGCCTGTCTGTTCGTTCTCTCTCTCTCTCTCTCTCTCTNTTCCTTCCTTTTCTTTCTTTCTTTCTTTTTCCCTTTCTCTCTTTCTCTCCCTCCCTCCCTCCCCCTCCCTTTCTGTTCTTAAGATTGCAGTCAGACTGGTTTTGGTTGATTGCAGGCCATGCTTGCATTGGATTACTGCACTAACTCTTCAGCTCTGAAGAAACTGAATACAAATCATGCCAAGGTTCAGAGGGGAAATTATTGATGGGTTTATCACAATCACATCACAAAACTCTCTTCATTCTCCTTTAAGGGATGCTTGAACTGGAAGAGCGGAGTATTCTGAAGGCCAGAGTTGAGGTGCATGGGTGACTTGACTAGAATCTCTCTAAGTTAATATAGCTCTGTTGAATTATGAGCTGATGTTCATGAACAAAAATACTAACTTCAAACACAGGGTCAGTCTACTGGAAGTATGGATCTTGTATGGACAAGAAACTAAATATTTCCAAATGCTCCTAGTGTTCACAAAAAGCACATATAACTGATTGAAATACAGTAAAACAGAATGGTGCAAGAAGATACATAAAGGACATTTAAAAATGAAGAAAAGCACAGTAACAAACTTCTCTTTTGCATCAGAAATGCCCTTTCACCATCATCCATACTCCAGAGGAAATACTTGAATGAACTTCATTTATAGGTCTAAGTGAAGTTTAAAGGAACTCTGCTTTTGAATCAGTGTATCAAATTAAATAGGTTGAATAGCTGAAGTTCCATGTGAAGGATTTAATAACTTTCTTCTTCGTTCTGTCAGTGGCTCCATTTCTATAAAGTTCTCTACTCCATCTGGTACTTTAGAGTAGGTAATCTTGTGTTATGAGCTGAAATACCACTGTAGTATTTCAGCTGGCTTTCTCAATAAAGTGTTAGCTTATTTTTAATGAACTCCCTTCACACAAGAGAAGGAGTATGAGAAGTATTACAGAAGCAACAAAATGTAATTGTCACATCAAAATTTATCTATCTTTTTATATTGCTATAAAATTCTCACAATGATTGGGATTATTTTTAAAGTAGAAAGCTGCCTATGATTTGTAACTTTCTGCTGAAAAACAATTCTCAAAAGTATTTCAGCAGTGTAAGTACTGGAGCTACTTGAATGATTTACACTCCAGTGTAAATCTTTTATGTTATAGTTCAGTGGCTTCAGTTTGGAAATAGAATGAAAATTATGGCTATTGAAAAACTTGAGGAGAGGATTTCAGAATTGAAAATGGTAATAAGGCCAAGTGGAATTTTGCAGTACTAATTGTGAATAATAAGGTACATTCAAATCAACTCGTGTGCTGTAATTTTGACTCTTGTGAGAGTGGATATATTATCTTTAGAAACATGTCTCTGACTAGATGTACACTCCAGTTTGCAAACTCTTCTTGAAAAGACAGTTAAAATATTTGCTGAAAAAAGTCCATTCCTGTTTTGAATTGTACACAGTTTATGCAGAAATGTCTGCAGAAACTTGATTATTAAGGAGCCCAAACAGTTGTATTTTCATACAGTTATTTCATTGAAGGTTCCAGTGTTACAGTTTGGATTATATAATGATTTTTGCCATTGCTGAATTCTAGCTCAAGAGGCTATTTTTGTTGCTCTCTAAAACATGGTAGCTATTTGAGTAGGTGGTTCCTTGACAAGGTTGATTTTTATTGCTATGGAGTAAACCATCTTTATCATCAAACAGCTCAAAAATCCAGAGCTGGTGTCTTAAATTTACATTTCCAATTGTGCGGTTCTTAGTTATGAGTACCACTTGTGTCATGGGTAAATGACAAAAGTATACCTGGCTTTCCTGAAAGTAACCCTGTAAAGCTGATGTATTCAGGGATATGTTTCATAAATGAATGGCTAAAAAGTTTGCCTCTGCACTAAAGAAGCACACGGTAGTGTGTAAAATGAATGTTGTTAATGTTTTACAGCATTTTAAATACAATACAGGAACAGGAAGGTGAGAGTGTAAGTATATGTTGCTGCTTTGGATGTGTTTGTTGTGTGGGATTGTTTATGTGCTAGATTGCACAGGTAGACATGTGAAATGATACAAGTTTGAAACAGTTTGCATCTAGAGATAAGGTCCTTTCTAAAATTCAGGTTTGATACTGCTGTTCAGGTTTGATGCACAGGGTATTAATACCTTTCTTTAAAAGTGTCCCATAATTTGAGGGATTTGTCTAGCTGTCAAATAAGCTTCATGTTTTTAAATTTAAAATAAAAATAAAATTGATAGTTAGACTTGATTTGCTATTTGCTGGAAGAGGTCATTAGTGGAGATCTATTTCAAGTGCTTGGACCATTGACAAGAGCCTTAATTCTTAATAATTCCATTTTGTGCCTTGCTACAGGTGAAATGACAAAATGTACTTACTCACTGTGACTAGCACAATGTTTTATTAGCTGCATAATGTGTTCAATTGCCCTTTATCTGAGTACAGTTTTCCAGCAGGCATTACACGGTGGTAAACTCACCCTATTAGAGAATTGATCTTCCTTACTATTCTGATAGGAAATATTGTCTTCCATGTATTAAGGGAAACTAGACTTTTTGTTCTGAGTCTTTATTTATGGCCCTGGACAAATACATTAAATACGATGACAGAGGAGACAATTTTAGTTCTGATGTTGGGATTTGATGAAACATCGATTCAGGTTCAATAGCACTTGAAGTGTCTTTGATTCTCTGGCTTCTTGACTACATTTTGGAAAGAATTTTTTATAATATGAAATACTCTGAAATGTAAGGTTTGCAGACCACTACTGCTTTTTTATGTACAGTTTAACAAAGCTAATCAGATTAGTTTTGGGTTCGTGCTATGTAGCTGTTTACAGAAGGCTTTTAACAAAATGGTTGCTAGCTATCAAAAGCACCAGAGCATCAATAGTATGCATATGTTTCAGAACAAGAGGGAAGGATCTTCCTTGGTATCTCTATAAACTGTGGATCATGAAGCCTTAATAATGCTGCTTTCTCTGTTTTTCCTTATAACCAATATTGTGAGTTGGATCAGAAAAAACTAAAACCTAGCTAGGTAAACTTCATAGTGTTGTTGGAAACTAAAAATTGTTTCAGAAGTTGAAGCAACGAGATGAATGACTGTTCTTTCTATTACTCAGTAGAATTTTCCCATAATCACAATTATGGTAGTATTTCCTGGAGTTTTCAATAATAATAATATGTCAAAATGATAAAGAATGGAAACTACTCTTATTATTGATTTCCAAATATATTTAATACAAAACTGATTCACAGTTTCCATAACAGTTTTATGTAAAGCACCGTAATACTCATACTTATTTTAAAATGTGCCACTGAAAGAACCAAGTACAGTACTGTTAAGCAAGAGGGAAACATTTTGAAAAAGGTCCTCTTTCTTTGCAGATATGATTAACTCCATTGCTGGCAATGGATATATCAAAACATAGCAAAATCACAGCCCATTCTTCTTGTTTTGCATCCCTAAATGTGGCCTGGTTTATCATTTTCTTTTATAGGATGCTACCCTCTGTATCTTGTTTTAATTGGAAATAAAAAGCAATACATAAAACTCCTATTGAGACATAAATTTTGGCTACCACTTTGACCCATTTTTAATTTTTATACCTTCTGTGCTGCATTGAACTCCTAGAGCTAAGGCATCACTGTTTCAAATAGTTCACAAAATCTGTACAGTCTTGAACTCACATAAAAGACACAGGGGTTTTGGTTTTTTTAAAAAAATGGTTCTTGTTTGCTAATTTGTCACTGGAATCACTGTATGTAAATATTAGACTTTATAAAATGTAATTTATTTTAACATTTTTTCAATAAAAAGGAAGCTTTTTTAAAAAAGAAAGAAACCTGATGTCTTCATTCTTTAAGGAACTAGATGAGAAATGAACTTGTGATGGCTTTCTTCCATTTAATTAACCCTTTGTCCAGGCTCATTGTTGAAAGCAAGCATTGACAATGAACATAGATAAAATATATGTTTAAAATTTATTTTTACACCACCATACACTTGGACACAAGCCTATTTTGTCATAAATAGCAGCATTGGCTATTTGAAGGGAATGCACTATATTTGGGATAAATAGTGGAATTTTCACTATGGTACTGGCTAACATAACCATTATAGCAATAACAATAGCACTTAGACTTCTATACTGCTTCACAGTGCTTTACAGCCCTAAGTGGTTTACAGAGCCAACATATTGCCCCCAACAATCTTGGGGCAATTACTGATCTCAGAAGGATGGAAGGCTAAGTCAGCCTTGAGTCACTCAGAATTGAGCTGGAGTGAGCAGTGAGTAAGCCTGCAATACTGCATTCTAATCACTATGCCAGTTGTCCCCAACCTTTGCGGCTTGGTGGCCTGGCTGCGGGGGGGGGAGAGGAACTGGGCTGCATGAGCAGTGGGCCAGTGCAGTGTGCAGGCATGTGCAGCTCCATTCACACAAGAGAAGAGAAACCTTTGGGATGCGACCTTGGCTCCTTCAGGCTTCTCCACACCAAAAGCTTTTGCAAAGGGGCGGAAGGCCTGAAGCAGCACAAGATCACTCCCCCAAAGCCTTTTGTCTGTTTGAAAAAGTTTTTGGCACAGAGAAGAGAAGCCTTTGGGGGTGCCATCTCATGCTTCTTCAGACTCACTGAGGTTGCCTGACGCTCCAAAAGTGGATTAGGTATCCTGCACCGGCAGCCTCGGTGAGTCAGCGAAGCAGGGTGTGCTTGTCCCACTTAGCCTCTGCTCTCACTGCTCTGCTTTTGGAGCATCAGGAACAGGCAACTTGGCACCCAGCTGGGGGTGAGAGGGGAACTGTGCCATACAAGTACTGGGCCAGTGCACACAAATACATAGTTCCATTCATGCGAGAGACAAACCTTAGGGGCACTAGCTTGTGTGAGGGACTGTGTGCACCCGCTGGCCCACCACTCATGTGGCCTACTTGCAAATAGGCCATAGCCCAGTAGTAGACCACGGCCCACAGGTTGGGAACTACTGCACTATACCACCACAGCTCATACTCATTATCACAGTATACAGGTAGTCCTCACTTACTTGCTGGTTACAACTGGAACCAGCAATTCTACCGCTAAGCAGCACAGTCACAAACTGAAATGTGACGTGACTCTTGACTGACTTATGATATAAATTCTGGTTGTGGTTGTTCGATGTAATGTCATGTGATCACCCCTTGTGACTTATTGACTTCTCAATGCTTGTTGCAAGCTGGCTGTGAAGCAGAGGTGATATTCAGCAGGTTCT
>AZIM01002254.1:97358-108424 GCA_000516915.1 Ophiophagus hannah
GGGAGAGAAGGCGGCATACAAGTCCAACTATAAATAAATAAATAAATAAAGTAAATAAATAAATTGGAAATGTGCTAGAAAGAAAGATTAAACCACTTCCATTGCTGTTCTTTCCAGTACCAGGTGAGAACATTGCCACTATGAAATATGGAGCCCAAGTGGTTAAAGGGGAATTGAAATCTGCCTTATTAGATGGAGACACACAGAACTATGATCTAGACCATGGATTTTCCCGACATCCTATCGATGATGATTGCCGTTCTGGTATTGAAATTAAATTGGGTCAGCCATCAATAATCAATCACATACGAATACTATTATGGGATCGAGATAGCAGGTAGGTTCTAAGACTTTTTGTTTTTTATTCTTGGCCTTAAAAAAAGAAAGATGAAATGAGCTTGAGAATACGATCATTTTATTATCTTCAGACTCTCAGAACTTCAGCTGACACTAAGAAATTCAACTGAAGAAAACGTATCTGATTGGGAGTGATTTCAAGTACATAAAATCATTAAAATGAAATAATGTAGCATAATGAAAGATAAAGGCATGGTAAAAATAAATGGGAATATTCAGTTATTTTAAAAAATGATATTAATATTTTGTTACACAAGTTCTAAAAGTGTTTTAATTATGTTGGTTTTTAACCATAATAAAGATTTGATTTGAGAGTCTTTTAAATGCCTACTTTCACTGCTGCTTTTATAAAAATACCTTTTTAGATATTTTTATTAACACTTTAATAATTCCCTATTTTGCTTTATGAGCATCAGTTTGGTGTAGTGATTAAGGCACCACGTAAAAAACAGGGAGACTGAGTACTAGTTCTGCTTTAGGCACAAAGCCAGCTGGGTGAACTTTTCTCTCACCCTTGGGAAGAGGCAGTGGTAAACAACTTCTGAAAAATATTGTGAAAAAACCTGCAGGGACGAGTCAGGGTTAGTCACCACAAGTTAATGCTGCCTTAAAAGGGTACCAAAGGGCAGGAAAAGATTTTATACTTGTAGTTTTGTGTGCCTTCTGAACTGTTTATAGAAGTCAGGTAGTATATAAATGTTTTAAATAGATACAGATGTTGATAAAATACAGTAAATGCCAAATAAAAATTATGTTAAAGTAAGTTATAACACATCCACATGTTCAAGCTATTTAATGATGTCGATCATCTACTAAATATTTTCAAGTTCCTATTGATTTTTTATGTACAACTTTTCTGGTTAAGTTTAAATTTTAAAACTAAAAACACAGAGAATACTTTCTTTTGTATCTTAAGTGTGTTAAATATTTGCATTTACCTGAAAGTGAGATGGATTTGTTGTATACTTAACTTTATCTTGTCTCATAAAATTGATGGGTTAATCAGATTTTTCATCCCCTTTCTCAGAACTGTTGAATATATTTTGGATCTTTGTAAGGAATTACAGAGACAGAAGGAAGCAAGATTAGCTCATTTGGCCTAAATATAGATTTTTTTTGGTCTAACATTGAATGTAACATAGTGATCCACAGAGTGTTTAAAATATTGTGTGAAATTTTTAGATAGATAACGGCAATATTTTTAATTTTTTTGATCTTTAAAGGTCATACTCCTATTATATTGAGGTATCCATGGATGAACTAGACTGGATTCGCGTAATTGATCATTCAAAATATCTATGTCGATCTTGGCAGAAACTGTATTTTCCTGCCCGTGTCTGCAGGTTAGTGTGATGTGACTATTTTGATTCCATACTATTTTAATATTGAAATAAATTGTTTTATTTTAATTGATTAGAATTAGCTACAATGGTTAGTCCAGTACATATTAGAATAAAGCAAACTAACATTTGAGTAGATATAATGAAATAATTTTAAGATAGTGGTTCAAGCTGCTGATAAAATTTTAATAAAAGTAGCTTTTAGAAACAATCTTATAAAATATGGTAACTAATTATTGCATTTGGTTTCTTATAAATTAAATATAATAAAATAAAAAATCACCATCTAGTACACTAGTTTAAAAGCAGCAATATGCTTTTCTCCTCAATTTTCTCCTTAATTTTCAGTCTTTGAAGAGGGAGGGAGGGAGATAGATAGATAGATAGATAGATAGATAGATAGATAGATAGATTTGTTTCATTGCATAGTCTCTTTTCTTCAATGTTACAATCCAGTCCAAATTCCTTACAGTGAAACTTCAGTTGTTCCATATTGATTAACAAGATTGTGTAATGACATCATTATCAAAATACCACCAGTTGTGTACTGATATTATACAGTCACTGTAGATAATATACGATTGCAGGTGATAACATTCTGTGGTTAAATAATAATATACACATCCACCCCATTTTAGTTCACTGAAATGCTGTTTTGCTGCATATTATTTTACATTTTGCTATTTAGAGAATGGAAGTGGACAGTAATGGAGAAAAATCCTGAGATGTTATGAATAGGGTTAGTGAATAGTCAACATAGCAATGACATGAAGTTGATTTATGTGTCAGATATAAATGTGGGAACTGTGGTGGGAAAAGGGGAGTTGAACTGATCTTAACTTGGAATATGATTGTTCGTATTTCTTATGGCATTTGTTATTTAAAATATGGGGAAAGGATAGGAAAAGATGAATGGGTCTAACTGAACATAAGATGTTAACCAAAAAGAATAATCCTTGGACCTGAATAGTTGGGTGTATTTCTGGTGATATCCAAATGTTGGGAATAGTCGGAGGGTGGCAAGAATATGTAGTTTCTGAGTCCCACTTTCAAGTGCAATTTTGGAAGTTGGAAGAAAATAGGCCACAACTGTATCACAAAGGAGATGGGGGATTATTTCATGGGGAAATGTCCTTTCCCAAATCCACATATTTATACTGGAGTATAAAATGCTTCAAAGTATAAGGTGCACCTAGCTTTTGGGGAGGAAAATGTCAGGTTGTGCTCCATTCAAAATCCAAGAAAGAGACCACTAGTCTCCATTGTTAATAGAGAAAAGGACTTTTACTGGAAATCAAGTGGTAGCATCAAAGTACTTCACGATCTGAGAAATTAGGCGTGAGAATCACATATACAAAGTTATGGCAACGTTCCACCCACAATAGTTCAAACTGGCCATCCAATTTGAGATGTGTATAATGTCATGTGGGGCATCTTCAGGTGGTGGTGCAGACTTCTGGCTGTTGACCTTGGCCTAGATAGATAGAATGATGCAGCTGCGCAGTAAGCAAGTAAGCATAAACAAGAAAGCTTTCCCAAGTTTTACCAACTTAAGCCTCCAGCACACTTCCCCCTCCACCAAGCCTAATGCAACCTTCCTCCCCCCCCATTACTATGGTAGCCAGAAAGACAGCAGAAGACATATTTTTGAAGGCTGACAGAAAACAAGAAAAAAAAATATGCCTCTGCCTCCCCAGCAATTTGCCTCCTTGCAGCAAACAGCAAACAGCCTGGTCAACTTCAGCACAGCCTGAGTAGCACAAGAAGCTGATTGTCGGTAGGATTGGCCTCCCAATGATCAGCTGTTTCAGGCTTCAGGGATTGCTATTGCCTATTGCTGCCTCCACGCACCCCATTTTTGGCCTCCGCATCCCATTTNAAAATGGGATGCGGAGGCTGAAAATGGGGGACATGGAGGCGGCAATAGGCAATGGCAATCACTGCAGCCTGAAACAGCTGATTGTTGGGAGGCCGATCCTACAGACAGATTAGCTTGTGCTAATTAGGTTGTGCTGAAGCTGACTAGACTGTTTGCTGTTTGCTGCCAGGAGGCAAATTGCTGGGAGGCAGAGGCTGAAGAGTGGGGGGTCGGTGGGTGGGCAGGGCTTCGGCAACATTCGCTGTATATGACGCACAGACATTTCCACCCACTTTTGGGAGGGGGGGGGAAGTGCGTCTTACACTCCGAAAAATACAGTACTTTTTATTTATTCAAGGGCCTTTCAATCCATCCATAGCTGCTGCTTTGGAATTGATGAAGATGTCTGTGATAGAAGCTATGCAAATGGATGTTAGGGTAGTTTAGAAGGAATAAAGGAGAATGGACAGATAGAATAGAAAAGGAATTGTAAGATATCTATGTTCATTTATATCTGTTTGCTCTTTTAAATGCAGCAAAACTACTGTATATTTGATATTGGAACATATTTTTGTAGCAGTGGAAATACTGATTGTTAAACAACATTAAAGAGCTATTTGTAATCAAATGGACTAAAAAATAAACCCATATATATTACTTATTATTTATAACACTATTAAGAGGATAATGATGTAGGTCAGTAAAAATATTAATTGAAATAAATAAAATAGATATATTTGTTGCATCTCATTCTGCTGGATGGAATGCACTTGTGTGCTTGGAGTTCATGATGCTAGGTGAGAAGTTAAATACAAGGTTGCATTAAATTCTCACTAAGCATGACATCTTAATTTGTATGTAAATATGAGTCATATATACTAAGAAACACTTAGATAAAAATAACCTCAGTACAGTATTCCTGAGGGTATCATAATTAGTTCAATTTCATAGTGTCTTGGAAACAAGGAACTATTGCTTGTTCTTGATTTCATTGAAGTTTCTTTGCTTTAGACAATTGTTTTGTGTCTTTTCCTAACTTCTTACTTGAGTTTCCAATAATAAAATATTGTGATGCTAAAGAAATTTTACAAGGTATTGTTTCACATAGTAAACAAATCGATAATTTATTACTTTTTAAATGAATTCTAGAATATTTACAATAAACACAAACTGATTTAATCTGCTCAATAAATCATTTGCTGAATTATTTGCAATGTATTTTAATAGTGCAAAATTGATTTTTAGTAGCATTTTGAGAAATCCAAAAAAGTTTTCTAAGATATTAATTCTCTTGTTATACTCAATGCGGAATGTATTTTAGCAGAGCCTTGCACTAGAGCAAGCAATTTGCTTATGGTTATACATGTGTTATGTGTGTTTGTCATTTGCTAATAGTCATTGTATTGGGTTTTTTCCTCCAAGTGCCAATGCACAGGACATACTTATAGAAGGGACTATACTGTGCTGTAATATTCTTTGATAAAAATGAAATCCAATCTCCATATATTCTGCTTCTGCAAATAAAAATATGAGATTTAAATAAATGATATCTTACTTATATGGAAAAACCAGAATTTAAGATTGAATTTAACCTTACTCTCCACTCTACATGCATATAAAAGGGAAATTTGACAGAAACAATAATTCAATACTATTATAATAGTCCTAATAAATCTGCAGCTGTAAAGCTAACTTATTGGAGGAAAAATTCTCTTACACAGCACTTAGCAAACATTTGTGGAGCAACAGCAGGAATATTTTTCTTGGGTTTTTAGCTTATGGATTTTCTTCAGCGTGAATCATTAGAGTCTATTATGGGCAACTGTGTTTCTTTGGTTTATAGAAATTACTTATGCTGAAGAAATTCTGGGCAAGTATAGCATTTATTCCTAAGGATTCACTAAAACATTCTCATTGATGTTGTTTTAAATGGAATGTTAGAATTAGATAATGAATTGGACCATTTTTATATTTAAAATAGTAGGGTTCTATTTTTTTTAAAAAAATCCTTCATTTTACAGGATGACTCTGATGGTTGTATTCACAATTCAAAATGCTTGGGATTGTTTTTTAAATTGAAATGCATGAAGTCAGCAGTGTAGTTGATAAACAGTGGTTTACAGCTTAATGTGATGTATGAACCATGTCATAATTTTGGCTTCATGTACTTCCTTCTAAATCTTATTATTATGATTAAGTGCTATAGTCTTTTTAAAAACCTTGTATTTTCTGATTATCTTGTAGCAAAAAACCAGCAGAATTTTACCTGTCATTCATAAAACAGTAAATCAATCTCATAGCCAAATAGAACAATAATTTTCTTGTCAGAATTGGGAGCGAGAGAAAAACTGTTGCAAATCTAAATGTAAAATAGCTGTAGTATCAATGGTAATATTATTTTTTGCTCTGTGTAAAGTGAGGTAAATTGCTGGCATAGTAAAGCAAGTTAATTTAGATGCTAGACAAATCTCAGTGTGCTAAAAATACAGGTGTTAATTATATCATGGGTGTCAAACTCGCCGTATCACATTGCGGTCATGTGAGCTTTCATGATGTGTTTCCCATTTGCAGAGCTGGAGTGGGCATGGTCTGCACATGATGCATCCAGCCTGTGGGCTGCCAGTTTGACACCCCTGATTTATATCCTTCTGGATAAGTTTTTAAAACTAGTTGTTAGGTTTAGAAAATAAGTGCTAAATTAGTGATCAATATGCACTTCAGTGTGACAATACAGGAAAATAAGCAAATTTGGACAAACTTCCTTCTCTAATCCACTTTATTAGATTTGATTATTGATTTATTAGTTGTGCTTCTTAAATTGTAAATCAGCAAGGTCTCTATTTTCTTTTGAATTATGTTTCTTTATGAGGTTTCATCTGTCCTACACAATGACAAGAAATTCAGTTCAGCAGATAGCAAATTGGCATGTAGCCACATGGTGTCACTAAAATATAATTCAATCATTTAATGTTTTCTTTGCTATTTGTGGGGAATATGCCTAAGAAATTTGTGAGACTCTTTGTTATTGTTGTTGTTCTATTTTTATCCCACCTTCCTTCTCCCTCTCCCTCTCCCTCTCTCTCTCTCTCTCCCCCTCCATCCTTCTCTCTCTCCATCTCTCTCTGTCTTCTGTCTCTTTCTCCCTCCCCCTTAAATATATCTAATTCCTGCTCATTTCACCACAATAAAAGCCCTGTTAGGTGGTTTGGGCTGTGTCAGCCCTCCCAGATAAACCAGACAGGAAACTCAACTATATGAAGTAATTATCAGAATAACAAAACTGGAAGGGACCTTGGAGATCTTCTAATCAACCCCTTATTTAGACAGGAAATCCTATACCATTTTAAACAAATGGTGTTGGTGGTATAGTTTATAGTGATATCCTTTATTGTAAGGCTACAGTAACAGAATCTTGAAAGTCTGAAAGTAGAAATTTCCTGCTGCCAGTTTTAATTTCTCAATTAATTAGGGCAGATCCTTCCTAAGTCTCTTCCTCTGATTGTTAATACAGAGGGCTCCTCTCCTTTTTGTTTGATTGTTTCTTAGGCAGCATCTTTTCTCCTTGTCCTCCAAGGTCATCCACACATTTCATTACATCTATTCACTACAGATCACTCAAGCTTTTGGTTAACAACATGGCCAAATAGTACATGTCTATTCACTTCCCCATCAATCATCAGAAGCATTCCTTATACATTTATTCATAAATGCATTAAAGAACCATGGAGAAATCAGGTATCTTTGTCTTCATCCTGCTCCTTATTGAACTATTTGCTAAGCATTCAATGTATATCTCTCTTACGCTTTATTTCTACCATTTACTGCTGTTATGACATTGAGTCAAAACTTTAACTCCATGTTTCTGCAAACATTTCATTATTCAAATCTTTTCTCTTATCCTATACTTTGTTTTCTTTAGTAAACGTGTAGCATTTGTGCAAACTTTTTCATATTCAAACATTCCTCAGTGATTATGTCTCCTCCTCCTCCTCTTCCTCTTCATCATCATTTGTCACCTCATCATTTTTTTCAACATTCTTAGAGAAATCCATTCATTTCAATTCCATTTTTCCACACATTTCCTTTACAGACTCTCAAATATTATTTCCAGTATTTCCTTAACCCATTTTCTTTCTATATTATGTCCTCAGTTTTATTTTGAAATTCCATTCTTCCCTTTACTCACTTCCCAAATACTTTTTATTTCCATCAAAATTTTTCTGCATTTTCTTTGCTTCTATTAATCTTAACCATTATTGTTCTTTTTGAGTAGATTCTTGCCAACTGTCTTTTTTTAGTCTACAATAATTTTCATTCTCATTTTTCCAGCAGTCATTCTTTTTTAATGTATTTTCATCTCATCCACAGTCTTTTTTGCTTCATCATACTACTAAGTATCCTTTTAGTGGGGTCCTTGGTGGTCCCTGAGCTCAGAGAGCTACAAATATTCCTTTTATTGGCACCCTTTATTGGCATCCTTTTTGAATCACCCATTTAAAATTCTCCACATACTTGGCAATTCACAAAAGGAAAGTTTTGTTAAAGTTTACTCTTTAACAGTTTCCACATCCTTTTTCCTTGTGGCCACTTTCATATTCATTCTTTGAAGAGATTAGTTCTTTTCCTAATACTTTTTCCATAGAGGATTTGCATTTTTTTTCTTCTGGAGCCGCTTTTATTTTTTGTTGTTGTTTTCTGTCCTTTCACTTTTCTGACAGGACCCACATTTGACACTACCCAACAGCAATTGGTTCCACAATAACACCTTCCTATTATATATACATCAAAATCTCCCTGCTACAGGTTGCTGACCATGGAGCTTGCAGAATGCTTCTGAAAGGAAGCAGTCACACTCTGATAGGTTGTATCAGGAGAAAACAGCTAGACAAGAAGACCAGCTGGGGAGAAAAAGAAAGGGGAGCTCAGATTCTTGCTTTTAAAAATCTAAGCCCCTGCCATGGTACATTATGTGTAAGAGTTTAGAAGGAAAACCATATTGTGCATATAGAGGAAATAGTGTAAAAAGTGTTCCTCTTCACCATTACAGTGATTGCAATACCCTGGTGGAATATAGAGAGTTCACAAGCTGTAGGTTGTGTACTTGTGCTTATGGTATCATGTAACACGCTCTTCTGCCAGAGCTATGGCTGCTGACGCTACGATTTCACAGCTTTGTACCTTTCATATTTCTGAAAGTCTAAACCTACTATAAGTTTCAAGGAGAAAGAGGAGCAATACAAAAAGGGACAAAAGCAGTACTTCCAAGTGCTCTAATGCAGAACTAGCACAAGGGGGTTAATGTTTAGGATTTGAGCCAATGAAATCTGATTTTTGACAGGACTGGGAAATCAGTAGGATATCTGAAACTGTTTCTCTTTGCTATCTCTCCCTGCCCCCTGCCCCTAGGAAAATACATAGTATACAGTTCTGTTTTCTGAGACTCAACTGTTTGAAAAAGCTTCTTGAGATCTATAAGGTAATTAAGAGGTCCTTAAAGTACAAAGTAAAAATTTATGGAATGAGAAAAATATGTCCAACAAACCTGCAATAGAGACTGTACCTGGAGAGGCCACCCAGGTATAATCCAATGGTATAGATTAATTTTCCCTGCTAGTGCTTGGTTTACAAGTATAACTGAGCCTGACATTGCATTGTGTGTTGTTAAGCAGATCATTACACAACCAATCTGATTTTATGACTTTTTTTACGGCAGTCATTATGTGAATCACTATGGTCATTAAGCAAATACCACAATCGTTAAGCGAACCCATACTCTACAGTGAGTGTTTTTTTGCCGGAAGCTGGAAGTAAATATTGGTTTCCTGTCCCCACCCCCAAAATAAGTACATTGTGATCATATGACCATGAATGTTGCAAATAGCTGTAAATGTGGGCCAGTTACCAAGTGCCCAAAATGTGATCACATGACCACAAAAGGAATTAAAGTCTTTGAGGGGGGTCCATTCTAACTTCAAATGGTCACTAAACAACCAGTTACAAGTCGAGGAATTCTGATATTGCGAAAAATTGGGATCTGAAGTTAAAACAACAGTAGCGTTTCATCAGCATGTTAACTCATATTGCCAGCATGTTGCCTTGTGTTATAAAGTCCTCCAGCTGATTTGCAACAATGTTTTCTGACAAGAAAAAATAAGTTTTGAATCAACTATTCAGTATAACATTTGAGGTCTAATTATAAAAGCTGCTTGAAGAATTAATTCACACATTGCAAATATTAATAATTCTGCAGTATGTCACAGGTTTGCAAATTTGTTATGCGTTACACAAGGTTATAGAACTGATTGCTGAAATGAGTCCCCCCCACCCATTTTTAAAGCCCTGTATGTTCCCAATGTTATTTTTGCTGCCAGAGTTAGCTATACTAATCTGTCTAAATTTTTAATGGTCTAGTTTCATTTTGGATTTGTNTGTTGGTATGTTTATCAGTGAATGCCATCTGTTGAATTAGTCTAATGCCATTAGAAAAAAAAATCCATGTATGCCCATATTACTAAACAGATGACTGTTGATAGATTTTTGAAACAAACTGTATCCTGCTTAAATTCATACTTGAAGTGCAATACAGATAATGATACAAATTCTTGGTGATCATGCATATTCATACCATTATTTTAGAATAAAAGAAAAATTGATGCATATTTGTTACTTTCAGGAGCCAATTTTTTTCAAGCCAGCTGTCAACTAGTATTACGTTTGCTTTAATTGTTGGCATGATTGAATAGCTATTAATTGTACATTGCTAGGAATAAATCTGGCCTTTTATGTTTCAGCTTGATTCTCATGTGGTATTTCAATGCAGAATCCTGTAAACATAGTTTTTTAATGATACATCCCAAATAGTTTGTGATACATACACTGAGCAATGCATTTCTGTAGGGAAATAAACCTGGCATGCCACAGGAGAAATTTTACAGACATATTACAAATGCTTCTTTATTACATGTATTTTTTATCTTTTCTTATGGAATCCAAAGTGGCATATATAAGGACCTTTTATTTTATCCCCCCAAGAATTGCACTGTAGATTTGACTATGGATGGTGACTGGACTTCCTTAGATCTAGTGAATGTGTGAGGGGGGGACAGTCCACAGTCTCTATCCAATCTTAACTACTATAATAGCTTACAAAATAAAAAGTATCCTAAATTGTATAAATATTTATTGCTAATATATTTTTAATTTAGTGTCAGTATGTACATTATTTATTATGAGGTATACATATATTACTTTGTTTGTAGATTGGCATAACATTTATATTTACACTTCTGAATAATTTTGACTTCTGTCAAAATTGTTGTAGCTCACAACAAATAATATAGAGTAGAAACAGTCACATAAGTAAAACAAAAAAGTCATGTTTTGGAATNCTCAATACCTGTGCTTCGCTACGAAACTATGTGGTCGGGCTTAGTTTTGGGGAAGGAAAATAAGGGGAAAAAAATTGGCCTCTGCCTACCAGCATCCATCGGTATTCATCTGGCTAGCATCCT
>AZIM01002254.1:111810-124631 GCA_000516915.1 Ophiophagus hannah
TTATGTCTTATGGGAGGGCCAATCACCTTCAAGCCTTACTCCTGAAGCGCCCCTTTTGTCTTAACTGTTCTTGCCTTCTGGCACCTCTGTGTACACACACACACTGGGAACAGGCTTCCCTTGTTCCTCTGCCTTGCTGCTGTCAGATTCTAGAGACTCCGGAGTCAGCACATAACTCCCAGATGGCTCTGGCCCCATCTCTGTATCAGACACAGGATCCTCATCTGAATCCTCCCCAGACTTCCGGACTGGCCCATGTTCCTCCCCACCATCCGACTGCTGCCATCTCCACAGGCTGCCAGCGGACCACAACATCTTCAGGGCTTTTTGCAGAATGAAAGAATCATAAGTTGGAAGAGATCATAGAATTGATCCAGTTGAACCTCCATACTCCCTGTTAGTGCTCTAGTGGATTACATGTGGTAAATGCCATCCAGCCTCTCTATGAGAATCTCTAGTGAAGATTCACTATGTCATGTGGAAGCTTGTTCTACTAATTGGTACAGTCAGGAAGTGCCTCCTGATCTCCAAATTTATTACAGCTTTTTCAAAAAGAAAAGAAAGATTTTGCATAATAAAGGGCCTGCATTACTGGATTAGAATAAACTGGGGTTAGTACTTTTGACATAATCAATCCAGACACAGCCTTTCCTGGATCAGAAGTCCCTGCACTCAGTCGTTCAAGCCGTAGTCATCTCGTGTTTAGACTATTACAATGCGCTCTATATAGGGTTACCCTTGAGGAACATTTGGAAGCTACGGCTGGTGCAGAGTGTGATGGCGTGGACACTTTTGGGGCCCCAAGAATGGGCCATGTAACACCACTGTTCAGCTAACTGCCCTGGCTGTAGTTTTGCTTCCATGTGCAATTCAAGATGTTGGGAATTACCTTTAAAGCCCTTCATGGCATCACTACTTGCAGAATTATTTCACTCAGGGTTTGGCCTGCCCCACCTGTGCTGGCAGAGGGGGCATCCTGCGGGGCAATCAGCCAGGGTATTCTGGCGGGCGGTGTCCAGGAGAAGAGCTTTCTCTGCCATTGCTCCTGCCCTTTGGAACATTTTGCTCCCCCCACCCCAGGATCAGCTCAAACCTTCCTGCAAGAGCTTAAAGATCTGTCTCAGCCATCTGGCTGGGGCTCCAGTAGGAGGCAGGTCTTCACATTGGGGGTTATTGACAGACTAATAAGAGATCCCCTCCCCCACTCATCCTACTCCCTCCTTCCCCATCTTTTGGTTAGGGTTGTGTATCTTTTTTCTTATTTAGCTCCTATTGTGTATATGGTTTGTAAAATTTTATTTTTTTTGATGTTGCAAACCACACAGAGTTACCTTGTGGTAAAATGGGTGGTCAATAAATGTAATAAATAAAAATAAATAATTTTACATAATTAAATAGAGTGATATGCTAGATTTCCCAGAATTTGTGCAAGGAACATTTTCCAAGTGTATCTAATGGCAGTACATTTATTTTTTATGATGTTTTCATACTGTATCTTAATAATTATTAAAATTCTGCTAAGATGGTTGGATGCACTAAATACAGCTTTTTGTAACCAGACTAGATTGTCATAACAGAACAAGCAAAGTAGTCATGTTTACTTCATTATATCTGTTGGTAAACAGATAAAACTCAAGGATTATACAAGACAGTAAATGGGAGTAGTTGATATGTTTCCTCACAGAGCCATTTTTTGAGTGTACCATATTGTATAACTATAAATAAGATAAGAATTTATAATGATAAATTTTGTAATGATAGTGCCAAACAAAGGAATCAGTTTCAAGATATTCTTTTCTAATACAATTCTAGGGTTAGGGCTAGGGTTAATTATGTTTGTGTTGTTGCTAACTACAGTATAATTGTGACAGTGAAAAAGTTAAATGTTTTGCTTAAAGGATAGAAACATTCTAATAATAAAAAGGAAGAATGAAAAATTAAATGGTGTTTTTTTAGAAGACTTCCTTTTTGTTCCTNCTTCATAAGCGCAAAATAACAAACAAGAAGTACTTCTTTAAAAATCCAGATGAAATTGCTACCATGAATTCTCATGGTGTAAAAACATTAATTTAGAAAAGGAAGGTTTTCTTGGCATGGATAAATTCAATTAATTCCAGCTGACAAGCTACAGGGTCCTCTGACATTCTTCTCCCTAATTCCTGCCCTTTTTCAATATGTGGAAAGTTATGATTTGTTACTGGTTTGCCTTTGGCTCTGGAGATCTCATTAAATGCTTAGGAAAATGTTTATATCTCTCACTTTGACACCTTTCTATTTTACCTCAACTTTTGCACCATCTAATAAAAAAGAGCATAGGAAGTATGAGGATAAAAAACTATTACATGATCAAAAATGGTTGTGGCATAATGTCTGAAATTATTTGAACTTTTTCTGGTATGTTTTAAATTGCCACCAGTGAAATTAATATTGTTCTTAATTCTTATGATTAAGAGTGCCCTTCTTAATGCAGGCATTAAGAAGAGATAGCATTTGACAATTTACAATAAGACTTCATTCAATCAGACCTGCTTTCTAGAGATATTTTACATAGAACATTTGAAAGAGTTAAATTGGCATTCTAGTGTAATTAATTATCCTACTGATTTATGCATGATTAATAATAGTTAATATATAGCATGTTGATAGTTTATATACATTAATATACAATTAGCAACAATATTGGATTATTATCATAGTTAAATAATGTTATTTCATATTTCTTTTTACAAATTCAAAAGTACAGAAAAATATACAGAAGCAAATTACTCTGAATTGTGATTTTATCTTGTGAAATAGGATTTTAACTTCTGTACCACTGAGTTTATAATTATAAAATGTTTTATTACTTTTAGGGAAGTTATTATAATCATACTGAAAATAAAAATAGTATATGCAGAAAATATAATATATACTGAATGTCATGTTGTAGGGAGCCTATCACCAGATTAAACAAAGCCATATTACTTACAGCCCCTTAAATATTGCTGGAGTCCATGTTTTGACTAATATGTATTAACAGTAACTACAAATGTGTGCGCAGAGAAAAAGAAAAAGAAAACAAAGGCATAATTATTTGGAATTAGGAAATTAGACTGAAGATTGATGTTGCAGATATTTGCGGAGTTGAGCTGATTAATTAAACCTTATGACATTCAGCAAGGAATAGTGAAAAACATACATAGCTTAGAGTTGACAACAGGTAGTTATTGAGTTATCACAATAATTGGAATTAGAATTTCTGTCGTTATGTGGTCGTAAAACAAGATGTCACATGGAGGCATTGTTCAGCAACAGCTATGCTGGCAGTTCCTGTTGCCATCTTTAACTGAATCTCATTGATTGCTAGGCAAGGACCTAATCTGTACCATTTCCATGCATTGTTTAGCAACAGCAATGAGGCAATGGTTCCCAGCTTGGCCCCTGCTTAGTCCCAAGCTTTGGTTAGATAAGGTATGCCTTCTGTGAACTCCCCCCCCTTGCCCCCCCCCCCCCCCCTCATTTCTGCCCTTTTGGCCACTCTGAACAACAGCACTACTTGGTGGCACTCCTCACAAAAGCATCACTAGAAAGCAGCATGCAATTTGGTGATGCTCACAAATAATTTGCAACAGTGTGGGCGCAGCCTTCTAGCAAGCTTTTGGAAGGTCTTGGAAGCATCACAAGAAGCATCTTGAGAAGGCAGTGAATTATTTGGAGAAATGTGCATGTGATTTGGAGAAGGGCATGCATGGCCTCAGGAAGAAGGCCTGGCACATGCAGCAGCTGTTTTGCATAGGGTGAGCCCAGGCATGCCTCATCTGCAGCAGGTGGAAGAAGATGGTGAAGGCCAGCTGGGGGTGGCACAGCCTGTGGTGGGAATAGCAGCAACTTTATGCTGTGGTATCAGGTGGCTGACAGTCCAGGGTGAGTTGTCATTCTGCAGTGGCATTGGGGCTAAAGTAGAGGCCCAGGGGTGGATGCCTGGTTGAGATTGAAGAAGGCCCTGGGTTTTCTTCAGCTCTAGCATTGATGGCAGCACCACTCAGGCCAAGAAGTATCACCATGCAGGGCAGTCAAAAGGGCAGAGTTAGGCAAGAGATCAGCAGATGGAGGAAGTTGAAATACCTCTGCAGTCATAAGAGTGGACAAACTGTGAAGTGCCCAAATTTTGATCATGTGATTGTGGTAGTGTTGCAATGACTGTAACTTTGGGGACCATTTTTTCAGTCCTTCCATAACTTCAGTAATGGTTGTTAAAGTTGTTTTTAGTCGACTTTTTTGTGTTTTTGAAGATGTTTTCTTGTGGCCTGTTCTTGTAATGAAACATCGAAAAGAAAAAGAAAGCAAACATAGAGAACACACAAAAATATGCAGCAGGATTAAGTTAGATACGGTTGACTTCAATAACTCTGGCCTGTATTTATTAGACCAGCATGCTAAATTGAATCCCCCATGCCAGTTATAGTTCTCATGTAGTTCTCTTATTGCAAATATAGGAACTATGATGATGATTTATTTATTTTTTATTCATATTTACATGGCATATCTATCCTACAGGAAGTGATTCCGGGCAGTGTTCAATAATCAAATAAAAATAATATAAAAATAAGGAGGAGGCAAGTTTCCAATATTGGAAAAAGGATTTCCCTGCCAGCATATCTCATAGTGTAATGAAAATCTTTGAGTTTTCTTATCTCTTTTACTCAGTAGTAAAAACTGAATCCTTTAAATGGGCTACTATAATGAAAGTCATGTGTTAGTTTCAATCTAAATATGTAGTAACTGAAGCAGATCAAACTCGGCTGACGGCTGACTATTTTCACTAATTGGGACCGGCCACACACAAAAAAATTCCTATGGTTTCTAGTTTACCAAAATACCAAAAATATTAATATTCACCACGTTCTCTAACATTTGGTGTAGCAGAGATTAGATTTACCTAAATTTCTATCAGTGTGTATATAATCATGAAGAATGCTGACGGCAAAAAAGGAAAGAATAATTCATACCTAACAGAGAGAATTTGTACCAGAGAAAAAAATAAATTCCTATTAACAGTTGGTTCTTAATTTGCAAGCTGTACTTTGGAAGGAATAAGGGAATTTTTACACTGATTTATACAACTTGGAACTATAAGCTTATAAATAACTAAGCTTATAAAAACTTTATTTGATTTAATGGATTAATGGAAAAGTATAGTTTCACACACATATATTAATGTGTAAACATAGGATTAGGCTTTATACATATATAGAAACTAACAGCGTAAAGACTGGTTTTGCCATTAACAAACATTGAATGCAGTGATGTATAAGAACTTCAACACAAAAGGCTTGTTATTGTATTTTTCACATTTGACCACTGGAGGGTGCTGTGTCTCTTCAAACTGTTTTTTTATTTTAAGGCTCAAATTCTTTCTTCTCTGTTCCCATTAAGGAGATAAAAATTTTATATAATGTGAGACCAGTTTGCGTATAACACAATTCTTAAATCTGGGTACTATTTTGAATAGCACTATAATGACCTTATAGAATGTTAATTGAATATTTAATATTCAACATAAAATAATTTATGGAAGATATAAAAAACTACATGAAAATAATTTACAATAACATAATTATAGCTAATTCAGTTAAAATAGTAAACTTTTTTCTCATTATGGTTTCATAATTAAGGTTCTTGGGTGCATAAACTATGAAAGCATTTCATGCCATGAAGATTTTGTTAATTATACTTTTATCTTGTCTTATGCTCCTAATTATATAATATTTAAATTTATTTTGGTAAGTTGATTGTTTCCATTAACGTACAATTCCATTAGAGTTGTAATTTACCTTTCTTTTGGGGGGTATTTATGGAAGCCAAAGCTTATTTGATGAAAATAAATTATTATTGTCCAGTAAATATTAAAAAACTGATTGAGTCAGTAATAGGAATTGCTGGATCCCATAGGATCTACATACAATTTTGTCTGTTATTTGATGTAATAGATTCATATAGTAAAATTGTACATAATCATTCAATTCAGAATTAGTTTCTTGGATCAATTCTGAGTGGAAATTTATGTACCTGTTGGTAGTTAATAACAGTTGCTAATTAATAACAGAAAGATATAAGTATTTGGATATTAAAACTGCTCATTCTTCCCTTTTGACACATGATGCCTACTCGAAGTAATTGCTATTGATGAATTCTGAGCTATAAGATATAGAAATGTGCTTTGATGGAGAACTGATGATTTGTAACCTTGCTCAAATAAATATTCATTCTTCTCCTTTGCTCCTTTATAAGGCAAGAATGTTATAGGTCTCTTTTTGAATATTACTTAAAATGTATTCCTGTTTTAGATGCCTAACATTCACACAGTATTTCTGCAGTTTTTCTTCTTTTTGATTATTTCCTTTGCAGGGGAGGGGGGAGAGATAGAAGTTAGTGGAAATTTATCTTCTTTCTGCTGCCTCTTGGGCTGACCTCCTTTAAGTTGTAGAAATCAGTCTATGTCCAGTCTAAGGTTTTATCATTAAATTTTTGACTCATTGTTTATCAAAATCAGAGATTGTCAGGTAGACCAGACAGGAAATACGACCAATAAAGTAGTTCTGTTTATTGTACTATAAAACTAATAGAATCTTGGAAATCTGTCAGTAACTGCTGCTGTCATCTTTACAGCCTAAAAACTTAAGGAGGGTCCCTTCAGGCCTCTTGCTCCAACCATATGCACTTGCAGGCTATACTGTCTCTTATCTAACCATTTCCTAAGCCAGCGGCCCCCAACCTTTTGGGCACTAGGGACGTGGAGAGAGGTTTTTCTGTGGACCAGAGGGGGCGTGGTTTCGCATGCTGTCTGCATCCCGTGGTTGGGGCTTTGCTTGTTGCATAGACCGGTTTCTGGCAAGCCATGGACCAGTGCTGGTTCATGGACCAGGAGTTAGAGACCCTTGCCCTAAGCAGCAACCTGTCTCCCAAAGTCTTTACTACATACCATTACAGATATGCACAGAAAAAAACAGTGTTTTCAAGTTCTGCTAGGCCTTTCTGACTTAACACATTAATCTTCTAATCACATATTGTGATTATTTTTCTCTGGTTTGGGATCCTCAACTGTTTTTCCAAATACCTTTACATATACATTATTGTGCTCTAATTTCGTGTTTACCGACTATCTTCTATATTTAGTAGGAATGTGATAAAGTCCCAAAACGTTGAAGTCTTTAGTGAAATGATAGCAATAACCATAGGATTAAATCCACACCAAAATTAGACTTTATTGAATATATATTCAATGAAATAAAAAACTTACAAAGTAAAAAACGTACCATTTCATTTGTTTTTAGCATTGAAGTCATCATTGCCCAATAATTGAAATATGTGGAGAGTCTTTCAGTTGAAAAATAGTTTCCAAACTGAATATCCTTCAGGATGCTTAGAAAATGTAACTGATATAAGATTGCTTAATACAGTGGTGTGTAATGCAACATTTAAAAAAACAGTAAATTACATTTGGTGCATATAGAAAGGAAAGTATGACAAAGGAGAAAAGTCACAGCAATCAGTAACCTGGAATATATAGTCCATATGCAATTTTCTGAACCAGTCCCATTGTCATCTATGTCACCCATGAAAATTTTAAAAATCAGTTTCATGGTGATTATTGTAATGACAGAAAACAATCTTGAGGAAAACTTAGCATAATTATGGCTAGATGGTAATGTATGGAAAGCAGGAAAGATGATTATAGAAAATACAAATATATAAAGCAATTGCTTCTATATCAGGGATGGATTAATAGATGTGCCTGTATATATGTCCATTTCTAGTTGATCCTGCTATTTTCTGTTCTTGCCACAATGTTCTTTCAAGAGTTTCTTCTTAAATTATGCAGGTGCTTAATTTTGAATGTGAAGATGTTTTGAAAGTGAAGCTATGCCTATTAAAAGCTTTTTCTGATTTGAAGACTGAACTTTTAACAAGCTTGTTTGCATTGTTAATAAAACTGTGACCTTTAAGCTTTGAGTTCTATTAGAAATATGCCTTCCTATCTAAGGCCTGCATTTTATAGTCTTTGTATATATTTACAAGATTTTTTTTTCTGATTGGACACGATGTGCATGGGATTTGGTTCTTACTTACATTTAGGTATTCTTAAAAATAACCTGCTATCATGCTTCTTTGGTGCATCCTCAAAAAAAAAAGTTTAAAAATATTGTTTGTGTGTATATGTGCTTGATTCTAGACTTTGTTATTCTTGATATCTAATACTACCTGCCCAGCCAGAAAGAATTTATGGATTGTATTTTCAAGAAACAAATGGAAGTTTTTTTAAAAAAAAATGCTATCAAGTAGTAGTGATGGAGAACTTTAATAAACTTGACATCTGTTAGAAGACAAACTTTGCCAAACAGTGATCTCAAGAAATTCTGAAACTGTCTTTTTGGATTATTTTGTTTTCAGAAAATATGGTAAGGTAAAATAGGGCCAGCTATTCTTGCTATTAATCAAAAAGTTGACATTTGAGGAAGAAGAAATAACACAACATTGGGGGAAATGATTATGAAAGTTCTTGATTTTAAAAGAAACTCATTACTTAGTAACAATGAAATGTTGGAAAAACTATATTGAAATCCTTTACACAAGATTATAGAATCATTTGTAGAGGGAGAAGATAGCAGGACCGTACCCCATTAGAAACTGCTTTAGGCCTAGCAACAGACTAGCTGCCAAGCAGGAAAATAAATAGGCACAAATAAAATGTCTATAGAGCTGTTTAAAATTGCAGGACAAGAGATGGTTAAAGCACCTTAAACTATATGTACAGGAAAAAAATGGGAAGAGAGAGATGGGAAAAAGCCACCGGAATAAAGAAGTTGAAAGAGAATTTGCAAATTATAGAAGAGTTGCACTACAGTAATTCTTCATTGGATATTTTGCCTAAGACATAAATAAAAGTTAATCTATGTAGAGAAATGTCAGGTTTCTGAAAAGGACAAAATTAGATAGTTAATATGTGATAGCTAATGGAGAAAAGATAATATGACAAAGAATTTCTGCTTCATTGATTACAAAAGGCTTTGACTGAGTTGATCATGTCAGAATATGGAATAAAGGCTGATGGAAGTGTCAGAATACCTGATTATTTTCCTATGAAATTTTTATAATAGAAAATAAGCTATTCTAACAATTAAATTTGAAGAAATAGAATCATTCAAAATATGGAAGGGAATGAAACAAGCATGTTTACTATCCCTATGTCTAGTTAGTATATATGGTGAATATATCATAAGAAAAGTATGATTGGAAAATGTGGCAGCTGGTGTTAATAATTGGAGACTGAAACTCAGTTTAAGATATGCAAAAGCCAATACTTTGTTACCTAAAACAAAACAAGACTGCGAGGATCTCATTAAGAAAGTAAAACAAAGAAAAGTGAAATCTGGGTTAACGTTAAATATTAAGAGACAAAGGTCATCTTTCATGCTTAGTGAAGTTATATTTGATGGCAAATAAGCAAAAGTCATAGCTAATTTTGTTTTGTTAACCTGAAGAATAGATAAAGATGGACAGTGCGCTTGAAAAATAAAGAGGAGATTAATCTTGAGGAAAGCAAGGGCAAATTTAAACAAAGTCATAAAGAGAAGGGTCGTTTTTGATTTCTCAAACATTTGTACACATACACTATTAGAATAGTTAAAGTAATATTTTTTCTAGAAGTAATGCATGGCTGTGAAAATTATGTTGATAAGAGTAGGAATAAGATGATAGATATCTTTAAAGTATGGATTTGGAATCAGTTAAGAGTACTATGCAGTGCAAAAAGCAAATGTACCAGATAAAGATTAATTATTCCCTTAAAACACATCAGCAAACAAAAAGATAGTTTGATATGAGAAGAAGATGAACTAGAAAAAGTACTATGTTTGGCAAGATTGAGGGAATAAGAGGAAGAAATTGTAAAAGGTGGATGGTAGAATCGAAGATGGGTGACCATGGAAGAACCACAAGACATGCTTCGGTTTGTCAGTATTCTTACTAAAATATCATGCTTAGAACTGGACAAAATATTTTAAGTGTGATCTGACCAACATAGAATATAAAAGAAAGATAACATCCCAGGAGATTAGATGTGCTCTGTTGCTAAACTGGTTTTTGCAAGTTGAGGTTTATTATTTTAACCTTGTGTGGATTTTAATCTTTGTGTGCTGCCCAAAATCACTAGTGTGAGATGGGTGGCCATCTAACTTAGGTAGGTAGATAGATAGATAAGATAGATAATCGTATTTTAAGATGGGTGATAAGAGTTCATATGTGTGCTTTTGCAGGAAAAGAAGTGAAATATAGCCTTTTGAATCATGCTTATATATTATTCAAACCAAAGCAAAATAAACTCTGATATATGTATATTCCGAAAGTAGTGCTAGTGCAATACTTCGAGAATATTTTTCCGTTCCTTTAAATAGTACTAATATTAAATTCTACTTTGTGTATAATAATAAGAAATAAAAGCTTGATGCTATAAAATGTTTCCTAAATTACTGTCTCATCTAAAACTGCCCTTCAGAAATGATATGTAGCTTTAATCAGAATCCTATTACATGTTTCCCTGCTAATCAGATTAGACTGTTCTTTCTTAAATTGGAAATTGTAGGTTTCAAATAACAGGATGCTGGTTTATATGGAAATTAAAGTTATACTGCATTTGATGTAAACATAATTCCTCTTTTATATTAAATAACATAAATATGCTATTATCTATAGCATAAATCAGCACCCATATTTAATAGTGATAATGGAGAACATAGTTCAGTAAGTATGGTGGAGTACCAAGTTGGAGAGACTGGCTTATTTGTGCTCCAATTTGGTTATTATTCCAAAAACAATGGAAAGATGTAGCAATCTATACTTGGCCAAAGTAGGGGAGATTCTTTACTCATCAAGAATCTTCTGTGTGAAGAAAGGAAGAATGAGATTCAGAAGAAAAAAAGAGTATCTGTAAAAGAGAATGAATAATTCTTTCTATTTTAGGTCCCTGGCCCACTTTGTCCTACTGCATATTTCAGGTTCATCAATCATTGATATATTGCTCCGGTAAATTACCTCAAAGGGAATTTGATGCTAGTCTTAAAAAGATTGTATTGATTCTGGTTTCACAGCAGCAACACATGGTATTAAACAGAGGTATCTCTTTTTTATGTGATAGGGTTGACTCTCAGAACCACTTAAATCTCCATTATCATGGAGTTCACAGAAATATATGCTGGAATACCACATGAGAATTCAAGTACTGAGAACTGAATACATTCCAGTCATTTATTTTAGAAGCTAAACATTCATGATGCCAAAAATCTTTGCTTTTTTTAAAGATAAAAATAATGACTAAACTAGAATGAGATACATGACAAATCCCAAAAGAGCTGCTTCCTTTGGGAATCACTATCAGAACCATACAGTTTGTATTTCAGGAATGCATTAATGTTCCCTTATCCATTTTACTTGTGCTTTAATAAGTCTGAACTGTGTTCTTTTCTGTTTTACCTGTGGCTAGACATGGAAATTAGCTTACTGAAAGCTAGTTTGAAGATTAGGTTGCAACATACACTTTCATATTTTTCTCTTTGTTCACTTATTGGTTACTGGTGGACATTGATTGTGCATCATGCCAAGGGGAATGTTTGCAAGAATAGGGGTATGTACTTTTTTGTTTATTTCATTTTTAAATGTTAATTTATCTATATTTACATTTTTAACTTTATAGTTTTTTACTTTGTTTTAATTTTTTTAAAATTTGTGTAGATTTTTATAATAGCAAAATCCTCCCTCTCCAAATAAGTTGCACGTCTGTTTTTCCCATTGGTAATACTGCAACTCTTTCAGTTCCCAAAGAATGGAATAATCAGCTTGATTTGGAGAGATTTAATATTTTAAGAAGTAAAAATGACCTAAGCCTCTGTAAGACATTTGCTATGCTTTATAACCTTCCTATTCTTGAATGCAAAAATGTACAAAATTTCCAAACAAACAAAACAAAACAGAAGGTCTGAAAACATCAGCCTACTTGTAACCTCATCCAACTCTTTTCTGGGCTGGATATACAGGTAGTTATTGACTTACAACAGTTTATTTAGTGACCATTCCAAGTTACAACATCACAGAAAAAAGTGAGTTATGACCATTTTTCACANNTATGACCATTGCAGCATCCCCACAGTCATGTGATCAAAATTCAAAATGGACTTGGCAACTGACTTATATTTATGACCTTTGCAGTGTCCTGAGATCATGTGAACACCTTTTACAACCTTCTGACAAGCAATGTCAATGGGGNNNNCAGATTCACTTAACAACTGTGCTACTAACTTAACAACTGCAGTAATTCACTTAACAATTGGGGCAAAAAAGTCATAAACTGGGGCAAAATTCATTTAACAAATGTCTTAGTTAACAACATAAATTTTGGGCTCAACTGTGGTCGTAAATTGAGGACTACCTCTAATCCCACTTGTACAAAACCATAATGAATATGTCCACATATCATATTCACCTGAAAATAAATTACAATATCATTTGTATTCTACCATATTATCAACTATAAATACTGATTTAGCACATGAATAACTTCATGACTACTTAAGGTAGAACTAATAGATTTACTCCAAAGCAAGAAGTAGCTACATAGGTCTAAGTGAAAGCAAAAGCTGAATTTTACATTTGATTTCTTAATAACTATTGTATGGTTTCTTAGAATTAGATATGAGTGTGTGTATATACATATACATATACATATACATATACATATGCAGGTCTTGGTGTATTCGGGTCTTATCCCGTGTAAGATTGAGAGTATCTTG
>AZIM01002254.1:130104-140256 GCA_000516915.1 Ophiophagus hannah
CACAACCCTCTTCCGATCTGTGCTAGGTGTTTAACAGCCTGCACCACCAAGGCTCTTCAGATTAAAAGTCATTGAATATTTAAAAAAAGGATTAGCATTTAAAAATTGCTGCGTTATTTGTTAATACATATGCATATTTTTTGGTAGGGCTACCATTTTCTGGGTAGCAAAAAATTAGATAACCAATAGATATCAGCAAAGAGATAAAAATATTTCTTAACTTGCTATCCAGTGGTCATCCTGATTTCTGCAACTTAGATTTTGCCTTATTGCCTGAAGATAAAACTTTTATTATTTTTTTACTTGGCATTATTTTGTGTAGTATAAAGAATAATTAGGGTATCAAGAAAATTCCTTTATATTGCTAAGTATTTGAAGGCATGTTCTCCCTTATTTTTTTTGGTATCTAACAAAGGGTCTGAGAGATTGCCAAAGCGCATTTCCTAATGCTAAGGTCTATTCAAAAAACAAGTCAAGGAGAAAAACAATAAAGCATGAGCACTATTATAGTACCATTTTCATCTTTGATTTTAAATATAATCTTTATATTATAGTTTCTATAACCTTGCCTTCTAGAACTCATGGATTAAGTATTCACAATTCTTGTAAACCTTAGAATTTTAAATAATTACAATAAAGAGTTGTATTCTACTATAATATGAAATATTTTTATTTTTCCAATATGTTTCAATTATTACAACATTGGCTGATTTCTCATTTCAAGAAATTGTCAACTGTTTCTTCATCAATCAGCTTCTGTAATACAAGGTGAAACAAAATTACAATAAGGTAGTCTATTTACCTTTGCAGTACCTACTTAACTTATTTTGTGTTTTAGCTAACCAATTACTTTAGAGAGATCAGTGCTGACTTAATAGAATCAAATGCCACCTTGGCATTTTCAATCAATTAAATTCAAAGCTCTTTAGTTATTTGCTTATTTAAAGGGACTTAATTCAGAATTAATGTGAACTGATAGAATATCTGAGAATGGATGCCCAGTGTGTAAAGGATGAGCATGAAGTATGCCATATGTGATATTATATTCTGAATTTGTTTAAATTACACAGGTCAAGTGTATAACACAGAAGGCACAAGCTCCACATGCAGTTTATACATTAAAGAGTTGACAACTTGCAGCCTGCATATGACAACTGATTATTAGGAGGAAGCTGCTGATCAACAATAATTTCTTCCATTTTCAATTAACAACAGGAATGTAGTATTCACTTAGACTTTGAAAAGCTTGAGATCTTAATATTGGAAGATACACTCAGGCTTAAATCCCTTTTTTCCAGTAAATGATGCAAAGGCATTCCAAACCTTGCCCAATAACAGTGAGGTGCTCCCTCCTCCACTCGTCCCTCAAAATATTTTTTAAAGATTCAGAAACTTCCGTCCTCCAAACATATATAGTCTATGCCGGTGGCATCTTGTTCGGTTCCAAATAGATACTTTTCTTTTTTAAAAAAATGATGGTAGTTAATTATTTAACAAACTCATTTTGGTTGTTTTAGAATATATCTCTCAACAATCACATACATGCCAAAAGATTATTTCAAGTTATATAAATTGTGAAATGCAATATTATTGCAGTAAAAATGCTGATTTTTAAGTTATATGTGAATATTTAACAGATTAATGCCAAATTTAATAACAAATCCTGATTGTGCTATTGTAGGATTATGAACATCAGCAAGGAATAATGTAGTATTTATGGAAGTTATGCTTTCTTTTAGTTTGATTCTTAAAAAAAGAAAATTTGGAAGAACATTCAAAATGATTATTCCTGACCTAGTGTACTTCTTAGTATTTATAATTAGCAAATTCATATTAGTAATTTTCTATTTGCAAATCTAGACAACATACTAAGAAGCAGAGACATCACCCTGCCAACAAAAGTGCGTATAGTCAAGGCTATGGTTTTACCAGTTGCAATGTAAAGCTGTGAAAGTTGGACCATAAGGAAGACTGAGCACCAAAGAATTGAGACCTTTGAACTATGGTGCTGGAAAAGACTCCTGCAAGTCCCTTGGACTGCAAGGTGATCAAACCAGTCAGTCCTAGAGGAGATCAACCCTGACTACTCTTTAGAAGGCCAGATCCTGAAAATGAAACTTAAATACTTTGGCCATCTAATGAGAAGGAAGGACTTACTGGAGAAGAGTCTAATGCTAGGAATGATTGAGAGCAAAAGAAGAAGGGGATGGTAGAGAATGAAGTGGCTGGATGGAGTCACTGAAGCAGTCGGTGTGAGCTTAAATGGACTCCGGGGAATGGTAGAGGACAGGAAGGCCTTGAGGAACATTGTCCATGGGNGGTTGGACATGACTTCGCGACTAACAACAGCAATTTATTTTGAACATTCCCCACCTCCGTTGTTTCTTTTTTTATCTGACACTTTTAGATTCTAAATTTCATTTAATAGTTTCCTCTGCTTTTAGACTTCAATTAAATCCCAAGGTATGCCATTAAAAGGGAGTTTTCTCCATAATAGTTTTGACAGGATCCAGTCATGGAATATATTAAGCTGTGCTTGGCTGTAGACTGAATAGAAAAAACTGAAGACATGCCACCTTTGGGCCACTGTCCCCAGTTATTCTATTCAGTCTTGGCTGAACAGACGTGCTGCTCCATAGCTCCTCTGTTTTTTTATAAATAGAGGAACGCTGGCAGCTTAAATATTTTTGTTTTATTTTAGAATTTATCCACAAACAGTCCTAAGGGGACTAAAAGCACGAAAGGCTTTCTTCTGCCTTTGTGCTTATTGCACCAATTGACTGCAGCTGCAGGCATCGATATAGCTTTGTGCCTGCAAGCTTGCAACCGAGCTCCTGTTTTAGCGCCAAAACACCAAATGACGATATCGCTCCCAGTGCCGAGATCAAGGTACTGGGAGCGTTTTTGGCTCAGACCATCCTGCTAGGCAGGCTGCCCAAGGGAAGGGAGCACTGCCTAGCCAGTTGAGAGAGAAAGCGATTGCAGCGTGCATGGAAGAGATCGATTTTGTGCCTCCCAGCTGATATCCAGAGCTCCGTTTTTTTGAGCCTGTGGCAAACTGCAAGAAATCACACCAATGGCTATAAAGGAAGGTACTGGGGAGATTTGGAGTGATTTGTGCCTGCTAGGCAGTCTGTCTGAATAAGGGAGAGTTGCCTAGGCAGAGCAGGAAGTTTTTCGGGGCCGTTTTAATTTATTGCTGGGCTTAGCAGCACATAGTTTTTGGCGGGAGTGCCATTTTGGACAGCAAAGACCCGGGAATTTGCAAAGCTACTTTACTCTGAATCTACCTGCTTGGCTGCAATTCCATACCAGCCTGTCCAGATACTAATAGCCACTTCACTTTTAACAGAAAGCATTTCTGTTAATTTTCAGGAGTTACTGTCATAATCTTCAGAGGCTCTTCTCATTCCTATCATAGAGAGTGATCCCTTGGCCGGATGGATTGCTGCAACTAGCAGACTGAACAAGATTTTGTTTCCCTTTTCACAGAGTGGGTCTCAGATAGCCCTCCTTTTAGGAATATTATCTTCCTTTTAGTATTCCTTTTCTAATTATATAGTTTTTGTTTCCAATTAGGGTTACCATCACCCAATTAAATTATGGATGATTCCACTGCCACACACTCTCCACCTCAGACTTCTGAGACACAGCAGACAGGCAGGAACAAACAAACCTGTAAAACCAGGGGTTCTATCAAGGAAGCGGCAGATAAAATCAGAGCCAAAGCCAGAACAACTAGAAGATCCAAGGCAGAGGAACAGGCTGAACGTAGGCGACACAACGCCTTAGTCAAGCAGGTGGAGAAGAACACCAGAGAGCAGGAAAAGTTAATACAACTTAGTCCTCCGAGGGAAAGGGAGAATCAGAACAGTCAACCTGTGGCATCTTACGGGGAAAGCTCAGGGACAGAGAACTGGGGCAGCCAATTAGTACCATTCAAGCTGCAGAAATTCCTGGTTGCTCACATTGGGGCGTACCTTCTCCAATGGTATCTGGTTTCCCACTGTTACTTGCTCCAATGTATCAACAGGCTGGGGTGGGCAGCTCTATGCCTTACACAGCAACCCAATCAAGTTAAATGTCTCACCCAGCAACCCAGTTGATGCCTATAGAGGTTCCAACAGTGGTTTACCCAAATCTTTAGACAGGGTCTGATGGCAGGAAGACAACAAGCCATTCCACCCACTCAGACAGTCGCTAACCCAGTCAACTCTCACCGCAGTAAACATACCACCAGACAGCCTCTAAAGCAATCCGTGGTGCCCCTGAATTATTCCTCGGTATCTTCAGAGGAAGACCAATCTGATTATTCCATTGAGGAAGGGGAGATAAAGGACCTGTCGGAGGAGGAAACTGAACCCGAAAAAGCTGGGTTCAAAGGGCTCTTCAGACCCCAGCTCTTTAAACCTTTATTAGCCAAGGCAAAATGCATGACTGGGTTAGGGCTGAATGCAGAGGCCCCAACTCCCATGCATAAGACAGGTAAAGAGTCCTTCTTCATTGACCCAAAAGAGGAAACGGACGTAATTCCCTCCTATGAAATTTTTTCCAACATGGTCCAAAGACAACTGGACTTCCCAGGGTCATGTCCTAGTGCCTCTGCATTCGACAAACACTTTTACAGTGTCGACTTGCCACTTGCAGATGCTTTACACCTGCCAGAAGTCGATGATCCGATCTTGGCAGTAGCATCATCCTCAGCCACACTGAACGACGCAGACGATGTCTTAAAGGGTGAGGACAAGAAGGCAGACCAGGCCACAGCATGGGCGATCAAAACTGCCACAGCGGCATCCTTCTTCACCAGAGCATCCTTAATTTGGCTACGGCAAATACAAGAACAAGTGCCAACCAGCAACATCAGAGCACACCAAGACTTCAACAAGGTGATTGCTGCATTTGAGTATACAGCTGATGCAACTTTGAATTCAGTGAAGTTTGCATCCCGTGCTCTGTTTTCTGCCATAGCAGCCCATCGCCTTCTGTGGCTCAGATACTGGCAGGCGGATACCAAACAAAAATGGAACCTGGCATCAGCACCGTACAAAGGTGGCAAACTGTTTGGCGCCCCGTTAGATCCAGTCCTAGTCAAGTCCAGAGACAAGTACAAGATCATGCCATCAGTCTCAAAGAAAGGGGACACTAGATTTTCTCCATTTTACTGATGTTCCTTTTGTGCACCATACTATAGGTCAACGGGACAATGGACTCAGGGCAGCTTTGGTCAGCGACAAGATATCCAACCTGCACAAGGAGGACATTTACAAGGCAAGATCTCAAACACAGACAAAGTGGCCATTTTGAGGGTCCTCCAACAGGCCCTTTTGCAAATACAAATGAGCACGATGTGGCTCCTGTTGGCGGCAGACTCAAGTTTTTCGCAGACCAGTGGGAGCACACTACCTCGGATGCTTGGGTCAGACAGATGAGGTTGGGTCTTGCCCTTGAATTCAGATCCTGCCCCCCAATATTTTTCATCCTCTGCCCTGTGTCAACAAACTCCCCCAGACGAAGGTTGATGGAGGAGGTGATCCTGCACCTCATGACAATCCAAGCTGTGGAAGTGATTCCGCAGGATGAACAGGGGCACGGATTTTATTCAGTGCTCTTTGTAGTTCCAAAGGCTTCGGGGGGTGACGGGGCTGGAGGGCTATTTTGAACCTCAAAAGATTAAACACCTTTCTAATTTATCGCAGGTTTAAGATGCACATGCTCCAATCAATTTTGAAGAGCGTGAGACAGGGGGACCATTTAACATCAATAGACCTCACAGAGGCATACTTACAAATCCCCATCCTGCCTGCTCATTGTCAGTATCTGAGGTTTTGTTATGTGGGCAAACATCTTCAATATAGAGCCCTCCAATTTGGCCTAGCGTCACCCCCCAGAACATTTACCAAGATCCTGGCGGCCTTGACAGCGCACCTCAGAACTGTACCAATCCAGATATTTGGCCTATCTGGATGATATCTTAATTTTGTCAAGGTCTCACGACCAAGCCATTCAGGACTTGACAACCACCCTGTAGGCTTTAGAGATTCACAGATTCCTTGTCAACAAGGAAAAAAGCCACTTTTGTTCCACTACTCACCTATTGCATCTTGGTGCAATTATAGACACGGAAGCTGAAATAGTTTTTCTTTCCCAACTACGAAGGGAAGACTTACAGATGTCTGCATGTCAGCTCCGTTCCTCCAGAAGGGCCTCTCCTGCCCAAATATCTCAAATACTGGGCAAGATGATATTGTGCATAGATATTATACCATGGGCACGCATGCACTCTAGGGAACTGCAATGGTTTTTGCTCCCCTATCAGAAAGCTAGAAAAGGGACATCTCCCATTCGAGTGAGGTTACCACAAAATGTACTATCATCCTTGCTTTGGTGGACCTCTTCGGCCTTAGACAAAGGGTGTTCATTTAAAGAACAGGAACACATCACCATAACCACTGATGTTAGCCTATCGGAATGGGGGGCTCACTGTCAGGACAGGGTGGCACAGGGTACTTGGACCATCTCTGATTTAAAACATAACATCAATTGGCTAGAGCTATGAGCGGCCTTCCTAGCCCTTACAGTATTTTAATCACTAATCATAGGACAGGATGTGTTCCTTCTAAAGGATAATGTGGCCACTAAGGTGCACATCAATCGTCAGGGAGGGACACACTCCAAAACCCTAATGAGGCAAGCCTCTCGGCTTTGTAAGTGGGCGGAGACAAGCTTAGCATCTATCAAGGCTGAGCATATTTCAGGGGCACTGAAGGTCAGAGCAGATTGGTTGAGCAGGTCCACAATAGACCACTCAGAGTGGACCTTGCATCCTCTTACCTTCAAGGAGATCTCAAAAAGATTTGGGCAACCATTAGTCGATCTCTTCGCATTTGATGCCAATCACCAACTGCCTCCTTTTTTCTCCAGATTCCCATCGCAGGGGGCGGAGGGAGTCAATGCCCTTCGTTGTCAGTGGCCGAGGGGTCTACTTTATGCCTTCCCTCCGCTACCCCTCATTCCTGCAGTCATCAAGAAGACATTGCAGCAGAAGGCCGAGATTCTCCTAGTAGCGCCATATTGGCCCAGGAGGCCGTGGTTGGCGACTTGATCAGTCTGTCAGTGTCATGCCCGTGGAGGATCCCCCCCGACAGGATCTCCCTCAGCCAGGGGCCCATCCTACACCCAGAGCCACAGTGGCTCCAATTAGCCTCCTGGCATTTGAGAGGCGAATGCTAAAGGGGGCTAATCTTTCTCCTCAAGTTATTAACACCATACAGGNGAATTTATGAAGCCACTTGGAGGGCCTTCTGTAAATGGAACAAGGGAAAGAATGTTGACCCCACTAAGGCTTCCATCACTCATGTGTTAGATTTTTTACAGGATGGACTCAACAGAGACCTGGCTCCCGCAACTCTACGAAGACAGGTGGCAGCACTTTCATCAGTACTCTCCTTTAGCAATCTGGACTCATTAGCACAAAATCCACTGATCCGTCGCTTTCTTAAAGGAGCATCAAATTTAAGACAGGCAGTGGTACATAGATTCCCCACATGGAATCTCTCCAAGGTGCTTCAAGACAGCGCCACCCTTTGAACGGTCGCCCTTCAATACCTATCCTATAAAGTAACATTCCTGGTGGCAATTACATCAGCTAGAAGGATATCAGAGTTGGCAGCCCTGTTGGTCAGAGATGACCTCTGCATCTTCCATAATGATCACATAGTCCTGCGATTGGACCCGGCCTTTATCCCTAAGTTCAATTCATACTTCCATAGGGCACAAGAACTTATTTTGCCTAATTTTTGCCCAAATCCATCTCACCCTAGGGAGAGACTTTGGCATACACTGGACTAACACGAGCCCTTCATATATACATGAAGAGAACTGCTACATTTAGAAAGACAGAAACTTTGTTTATTTCATATCATCAGAACTCCTTGGGTCAGAAGATCTCTTCTTCCTCCATAGGCAGGTGGATAAGAGCAGCTATTATTAAAGCTTATGAATCACTAGGTTTGCCTGCTCCTCATAATGTCACTGCTCATTCCACATGTAGCGCTGCCACAACGGCGGCTTGGACTACGCAAGCTACAGTGGAGGAGAGTTGCCGGGTGGCAACCTGGTCTACTCCCTCACCTTTCATCAGACATTATCGTCTGGACTCTTTCACATCAGTTGATACGGACTTTGGACGAAGGATTTTACAGAGGGTCATATCAGAAGAGCATCCTCAATAGTGATCTGAATCCCACCCGTAGGACATTGGCTTTGGTATGTCCCATACCTGGATCCTGTCAGAACCATTCTGGAGAAGGGGCGTTGGTCTTACCTGAGATGCACCTTCTCAGATGGTGTAGACAGGATCCAGTCCAACCCATTTTTTCTGACCTTTTGGGTCGGTGGGGTGTGAGGAATATCTATGGTTTTCACCCGAGGATGGACTTCTTGCAGCAACTATAAGAAATCCCAACTTCATCAAATAACTGGGGACGGTGGCCCAAAGGGGATGTGTCTTCAGTTTTTTCTATTCAGTCTACAGCCAAGCACAGCTGAACATATCCCATGCCTGGATCCTGTCTACACCATCTGAGAAGATGCATCTCAGGTAAGACCAACGCCCCTTTTCTGTTAGACATTTTTAATCACCTCTAAGAGAGATTCTTACCCTGAGAAATTGCTGGAACTTTCTTTTTCTACAAATGAACACTTACGTTTCCCAAAAAATGGACATATACTTCAGCTGATACACATCTTGTAAGCCAGATGTCACCTGATATAGCTCATCTGACTTGTCTCATTAATCATGTTTCTCTGCAGTTAACTGTTTCAACCTTTTACTAACTTTTCTTCAGTTCCTCCCCCTTTATCTTTTCAAATTCATGAAACCTGTTTTTGTAGGATTGAAGAGTTGGAATATAACACAGAGCAAGATCAACAATATCTCAGTAGGGGTGGGTAATTTTCTTCCTCTTTTTTGTACCAGCTAATTTGATGAAAGAGAATTGTTGTCAGCAATGTTAAATTCAATATTAAATATCAATATCACTTATCTTTTAAAATAAGTGGTGTAATAGATAAAAATATAGTGGAAAATTTACATTATTTTGTATAAAAAGTTTATATTTCAAATTTTACCTGCTGAGCAAAATGACTAGGATGATTATAGAAGACATACTGATAATGTTGCTAGATGTTTCCAATCTCTAAAAATCGCAAAATATGTGTGAGAGAGACAAAGAGAGTGATGAAAAGATATGTTTGATACATGTGTATATAATTCTCCTCTGTTTTATTTTTTTCGCTTTCTTTATATCTTATCTAAGAGTAAAAACCCTGAAATTTTATGTTGTAATATTGTAAATATGAATGTATGTACAGCCATCTTAACTATTAGTAGGATTTAATATAACTAAGTCTATTGCATATAATGCTATTGGTTCTGGTGCTTAAATATTGTATGCCATTTGCTGGCAATATAATGTTTTTCGTACGTCAACAGTAATTAGCTGTTAGCTGCAGACTACATTGAAGATTTCAGGAATATGTATGTTAGTGAGCTTTTGCTGAAAATAAGATAAATGATACTATAGTAAATGTACATTTGGCTAGTCAAGATGAGTTGCTGAGTATAGGAAATGGATTTTTTCCCCTGACCGGACTCTGAAAATCAGCACCTTGAAAAGGATTGATTTTGTAGTATGTTACCTTTTACATTTTAAGGTTAAAGCTTACTTGACTTCCTTAGAATGGAGTTTTGTATTATAGTCAATGGCTCTTAGCTTTAGCTCATTCAGTGGATAATGTGTCCTACCTCTTCAGTATACTGTTCCAAGTACCGTAATGCATTTTAGCTCTTACTTTCTCTCCCTTAGATAGTTTTTTTGAACCAATTTATCTCCCACACACCCACCCAGGTCAACTTAAGTTGGTTCTTGACATTAAAGGAAAACAATTTACAGGGGAAAAAATTCATAGCGTATCTTCTTCCTACCTTACTTTCTTCTAAAGAAAAAAATGTTTAAAAGCAAGAGGCTAATCTGTTTCGTTTTTTCTGTAGAAAAAGAACATTTAAGAGCAACAGTCATCTCAATTGTTCCCATTTTCTATAGACATATACAGTGGGGGAAAAAAGTATTTAGTCAGCCACCAATTGTG
>AZIM01002254.1:149175-167337 GCA_000516915.1 Ophiophagus hannah
CAGCTTGCCCTCGGAAGTTGTGGAAGCGTCATCACTTCAGACTTTCAAAAAGAGATTAGGCTGCCATTTGTCAGAAATGGTGTAAGGTTTCCCGCTTGGGCGGGGGGGGGTTGGGCTAGATGACCTACAAGGTCCCATCCAACCCTGATTATATGTTATCTGCCTTCTTGATTATGTCTTTACCAAGGATCCTCCCTTTTAAAACTGGCATGTAAGGCAGATGGGTAATCTTACAACCTGAATGCCTGACTAGCCTAAACTTGTGAACCACCACCACCACGTCGTAGTAGACTTAAGAGAATGTAGTAGACATGTCCCTTGTAGGTTTGAGGTCATTGTCTTTTAGTAATCTGCTCTGCCCCTTAGGTTAATATTACGTTGACTTTTCTGAAAATAACTTTGACTAAAGATAAGCTAAGATGTAAGCAGTCTGAAGCAAAAACCATCACTGTTGGAAAAAATGATTCTATAGCACTGCTAAAATAATATAGAATATCAACCATGCAATGTTTTACTGGCTTGTTCATTTTTTAAAATCTTAAATAAAAGGAGTTACTTTAAGTTACTTTAAAAATCAATTCATTTAGTAGATCAGAGAACATAGAAACAATAAGTTCAGAAACAAAAATCTCATAAACATTAATACATTTAACTGATGGATACACATTAGAATAAAAGGACACCAAGTAAACAATGTTGGAGGGTTCTTGACCAGCCTCTTTACCTATATATGCTGGCTTTGAATCATAATAATGATTGATTGATATTACATGTACCTCAGAAACTAATGGATTTCTGTCATAAAGATTCCTATTGTCTTCTCTAAATCTTCCAGACTCTCAAGTGGTTTTTAAATTTTAGTCGAATCAGTTTCTTCCTATTCCTGTTCACACTTCAGCGTGTTGCTTGACTCTCTGCTCCCTACAGAGATCACTTTCCTCCTGCCTCGGTGATCTGCTTCAAACTAGTCAAATATTTTTCTTACCTATATTGGAAATGGTTGCAACATCTGATCTGTGTAATTCTCCAGAGGGAATTGCAAACAGACGTTAGTTGCTCTTTTTAAAGTGGCAAAGTGTATTGGAATTAGTGAAATCAGGAAAGGAATGGAAAGATTGCCATCTAATACATAGCAGTTATTCCTTTTTCTTACCATTTTTATTTTTATTTTAGCTTATTTTCTGTAATTTATGTTTTCTATTATTTCCATAAGTCCAACACTTTCTAATATTTCTCTGTAAATTCTTTTCTTTTACTTCGTTTTATTTTCTAAGCCCTATGTTCTTTTTTGTCTTTTGCTCTATATTCCTATCTTAGTTGGATTTTCTATCTTAAGTTTATTATATATTTATTGCTTATATTTTTATTGTTACCAACACCTGGGCTCTTTGAAGATGTCAGTACCTGGCCTTATTGATACTTGCTGGTGCCTTGGACCTTAACTAACTTTGTTTCCAGGTTGCATGATTTTGCCAGTGAAAAAAGACAAAAGTGGAGATAGTTAGCTTTGTTGCTACTTCTGTCTATTGCCATCTCACTCCAAGCTGTGCTCAGTCATGAAGCTGTTGTCATACTTTCTTTAGGTCCTTCAGCCCATTTTTAGAATGTTATTTTCTTTGCTTCTATTTTCTTCTTCTTCCTCTTTGCCATTTCTCCCCTCTATTTCTCCTCCTGTTGCTACTACAATTTTCACTTCAGTAGAACCTTTTTTCAATAAGATCTCTTTCCAGAAACATTAAAATCATTGTTTCCTTAAGTTTACACCTATTCAATTTGATGTCTGTGCAATCATAAATATTATGTGGCCTTGTAGATTGCAAAGGGGCAGAATAAAGAAGCTTTATTACATCTCCTATAATGTACTACATACTTATATGTAGTATAAATATGTCACAGCTGTTAAATCAAAATGTTTCATTCAATAGTTTTGTCAACATTTTACAATTTTATCTAAGGAGTAAAGGTATTCTCTGCAAGAAGATACTATCTGGAAAAATTGCATAAAAATGCAAAATTGATACAAGGATCGGCATTTTTGAAAAATGTCCTGATTCAGTTACCATATTAAAGTCATGTTTCAGAAACAGTAACATATATTTAGGCAACATTAAAAAAAACACCTCATTCTTAGAATGGTGGTCTATACTGCATAACATTGTGATCTTAGATAATAATTATAACCACTATTATTACTTTATTATAGTAAGAGTCAATTTGTAATGTTTATGAAAATCTGAATATATCTGCAAAGTCATTACTAATCCTCTGAAAATCTCCATCGCTTAATTTTGTTTTTTATTATCACACTAGATTTGTATAATTCAACTTATCTTTTGGCTAAATAGACTCAACACTGATTGAATTTGTCATTCAAATATGGTTAGTTTGTTCATAACTAAAATATTCCAAGCATGGAATTTATTTGGTTCACTAGAAGATTAGGTTCCTGTTGTCAGATATTGACTTTCAAAATTATTTTGTAGTATTGACTGAATGAGAATCTGGATTTAGTGTACTGTATGTCCGATTGAAAATTCAATTTATAAATGCAAGCATAACTGTTAACATAGTAGATTTAATTATTTTTATAGAGAATAAATTCTTTCCAAAGTACTTTCTTCTTTAAGTATAGTTACATCTTGAAGGTTTTTTAGTATTATAAAATATGCCAATCATTTTGAGAGATGGAGGGGGGGGGAGGGATCTTTACTATTTTTTCCAAGTGATTCTAGTTCTTTGAAACCCTTTTTGATTTACAAAGATCTGTTTGGCAGCCCTATTTATCCTTCAAATAAACAGTAAATGTGATAATTAATTTAGAGTTGTAGTTAACTGCAAATAGTTATTTTGATTCCATGTCTGCAGGTTATGAGATGGCAATGCTGAGACAAAAGTGTTGATTAAATAGAGCATAGTAAACATAGTGAGGAAATATTTCTGCTGAGCTTTAGGTTAGTACTTTGTGCAACCAGCCTACTTTTGTATTTTGTCTGGTTTTGGAGTGCAAGTCATTTTTATGAGGATTAGATTTTATATATCTAATTGAAAACTACAAGAGGAAATTCTTGCCACTTTGTTTTCTTCAAAAATGTAAATCTTTTTAAACAATGTTTTAAAGAAATTGGAAATGGAGAAACTGAATACATTATTGTTCCTTTTTTTTTCCTTTAAGCTTTGGGGACTTGGAGTTACCTCTAATATTCAAATATATCTGTATAGCATGTAAGAGAAAGTAATCCAAGCAATCTCTTGATCCTTAGCAAATACTTGAGCTGGTAACCTAATGACTGGACCTAGCAAAGAAGTTAAGCCGTTGCCCTTTTTTCCAACCTAACAATCTCTTGGACGATTAAAATTAAATTCTCAGATAATCCAGAATGTAGCAGCGCAAGTAGGTGCCGGCTTACTAACCTTTAAGAGAGCATTAAAGATCTGGTTCTTCCAACAGCTACTGGCCTGAAACTGTAGTTTGAGATGGAACCAGTTAATTTTTGGAGTTTTTCACTGGTGTAGCTGTTTCTTTCTTTTATTGTACTATTATTGTCTGTTTTTAAGTTAAGCCTTCTAGAATGTTGGTAAGTCAGCTGCCTTAGAAATTGAAAATATAAATAAGTGAATTTGGTGTACCATTGATTTATTATTGGTGTATAATATAATAATAATTTTAATAAATTAAAGAATATATACATACTAGCAGAATTTGAGTTGGAAGACGTGTTAAGAAATTTAGAATAAATATGAATATAACAATTGTAGGATTAATGTATGTAAAGAAGCTATGGGAAGAGGTAAAAGAGAAAACTGAATTTGATTTTTTTTCTTGTCTCTTGAAATGTCACAAAGAAAAGCTATCTTAGTATCTTTTAGAAAAACTATCATGATACTCAAAGTCAGTGAAAGTCTTGGGCAACAAGAAGGTTGGATAGTAACTGAAAAAAGACTTCCAATGTTAAACAAGAAAGGAACGATTGAATGAACAAGAAGCGTCTAGAAGTACTTGATCCAGAAAAATACAGTGACACAAAAACAGAAAGGGAGATAAAGAAGTATGTTTCTACATATGTTTGACTTGTGTAATGAGTATTTTTTAAGAATGGCTGTCTAAAATATTTTTAAAAAATTAAGATACAGAAATGATACATTTGGAAGAATTCATTGGGTAAATAAAAAATAGAAAGTGAAAATTTTAAATTGATATTAAATAATATAAAGGTAATAGTACCTAAGATGCTTAATGAACTTTAAGTGATATGGAGATATGAAGATGCAAAATGTATTTCTGGCCACCTACAAATGAAAAAAGTACTGGAAACACAGAGAATAGTTTGAGAAAGTAAGGCTGTGACTATCAAGATCATAAAGATGCAGAGATTTCTGTGCCAGTAAAGATCAAAATGTTAAGGTAATGGGTTTTCTGTTGGTAATTTCCAGTTCTGAAAGCTGGATATTGAAAAAGAGCAGACAGAATAGGTGCTGCTGAATTAATGGATTTGGAAATGATTAATAATAGTATGGACAACAAAAAGTAGGAACAAATAAATCTTGGATAAAATGATGACTGGCTGCTACCTTGAGATTAAGAGCTAGAGGTAACAATTCACAGAGTATGGGCATGTGATACAAATCTATAAGGAACTTGATTTGGCGGGGGCTTCGCAAATAGATGAGGAAAGGTAATAAGAGGAACAGATAGGGTCAATGCAGTTCTTCTAAAAAATATCCTTAAGAGTAGTGTCAATAACTGCTGGGGTAGATTCATTCGGTGAATATTGGATGTAGTTTAAAATAATTAGGAAGTATTGAGCATTTTAATTATTGGTATTATATTTATCTGGAGTTAAATAATCCCTGTGTTTATTCTATTTTCAACAGATGTATTGTTATTCTTACTGAAACTTTGATTCTCATCAAAGATAGGCAATCTGTTCAATATCTGCCATCTCCAGCCATGTTTAAGGGTTAATTATCTTCCATCTGTTTAAGTTGTTCTGGTAGACCTTGGAGATAATAAAGTATAAGCACACATTTTCTCTCCATGGAATATCCCTCAAAGATGGATGTAAATTGTCTGCAATGCCTTTTTTAATTTGGAATATCAGAATGCATTTGAAAATGCTATCTAAAAATCTCTATTTTCCATTCAGATACACTATTTTATATGTTATAATATGAACTGTCATTGTCCCTGTGCCATCACCAGGGACAGAAGGTTTTAAACCAATTAGTTTTCTCACACTATTTCCCTTAACCATATGCTTGCCATTATAGCATTTTATCACTTGTTATCCGGCAAGAATTTTTATAGCTATTAACCTTCACTTTTCCCCCCTTCACATTTCCTTCTCTCTAAGGGAGAAGGAAATTTTTGTCTTTGCCCAATTTTTCAGTTCAGATCTTAATATGGTTAGATACCATTTAATAAGGACTTAGCTAAACCATTGTAGACAGTAATCAGTAAGTGAAATCTTATTGATTGTATTTACAGTCATCATCTAGCCAACATACAGTTGCTTGTATTTCTATGAATCTGAGTTCTATTTCAGTTTGGTTTACATGTCATATATAATTAACAATTTATAGTTGAGTAAAGAACAGTCATATGTGTGAAAGCATACATTTTTGCCTAGTTGGGACTGTAGATCCAATTGTTGTTATTTGTGCTTGAGCATGATAGCCATACTTTATATTTTACTAATGATTTCTTAAAATATAGTTTGATTCCAATACTTTGGATGACCAAAGTATTGACCAAATTTCAACTTTCTTTCTCTTTTATAAAGCTTCCTTTTGAAGGGTTTTTAAGGTCTGGAAAATTCACAGGAGTGAAAAGAACTTTTCAATTAAAGATATATACATACTACAACTATTTCATGTAATTTTTGTAGTTTCTGGAGAAAAAAGGAATAATTTTAAATAAGCAAAATGTTCATTTTAAAAGAAAGGATAGTTAGTGAAATACTTATAGTTTGGTGTTGAACAGAGGAAAAAAAGAAAAAGGAATGGAAGGAAATCTCAGTATTCTTTAAATAAAGGAAGAATCCCACTGAAACACAACTCTTGAAAAAAAATTGTGGTAAATTCCCAAATATTCATAGAAATCCAAGCATTAAAAATATTAATGAAAATCTAATTTAAACAACTCTTTTCAAAAATCTATTTTTAATCTAAGCTTGTCAACATTAATAGTATGGCAAATAGCCCTGAAGTTAAATTATATCATCTTCAAAGAATATGTAGCAAAATCCTAATTGTATTCTTAAAATGTAATTTCTTTTATGTAGATAGCTGTTGATTTAATAATATGCATTTTTCACTTTGGGTGATAGGAAATTATATACTAATAGTTTTGTGATTTTTTTATTGCACAATGAGATATTGTATATTACTTTCCTTTGGATTTTTCTGAACATTTATTAATAATCTAATTTCATTAATATCTGGACTCATTCTCCCATTAAGAACAAGAGGAACATATTGATTCAAGGTTAATGCTTGTAGAAAGTTAAGTCCTAGGGCAAAAGAGACTGCCTGTCTTGATTTCTGCAGTACGTTTCACGTAGGGCTGCTCTTGAAGAGCATTTGAAAACTTAAAAAACTTAAAGGTGCAGAATGCAGCAGCACATGTAAATTGCATAAGTTATTCATTCTCCAAGCACCCTAGGGTATGCAGAGGCCTGCTTCTGAGTTGCATTAATAATTTGGGTTATGATGTTTCCTTCCTGCTTTGTATTTTATTTTTTTCACTGCTTCTAATTATGTTTATTTTATGTTAATTCTGTTTGCCACTTCTTGGGAGAAATATCCATCTGGTTCAGTTCCAAGTGGGGAGAAAGACACTGGGAACATGGAGGATGATTGGAAAGATGGTTTAATGGTGAACAGGTCCACCAAGCACATGGTCCTGGTGCAGCTGACTACATGGAGTTGAGAGAGAGGTATTTATACCCTCTCTTCGGCCTTGCCCTTGAGCTTCCTGTTCCTATGGCAAGGGCATGTATTCTATTGGTTGCTGTCAGACTCCCATGAGGCTATGCAGGGTTCATAGCTGATTTTGTAGGTTATCTGTCAAGCTTGATTGAAGCTTGGGCTGATGCAATGAAGGGGCTTTGTTGGGTAATTCCTATTGTGGCTAAATGGCTTTGCCCTGAAGGATAATCCCATCATCCTGGAGCTGAAGATCGTTTGTTTTGTAAATAGGCTGGCCCAGTCCTTCTCAATGTGCACAAAAATATGTGCTGGGAGCAGGGAGCTGAAGCTCTGAGTTTCTGTCTTTAGAAACATGTTTCTCCTTTAGGGAAATATAATATTCTGCCTTTTTAATATATCCTAAATATTTCCTTTTTAATATTTCCTAAAATACAGTATCTCACAGAAGTAAGTACACCCCCTCACATTTTGTAAATATTTAAGAATATCTTTACATGTGACAACACTGAAGAAATGACACTTGGCTACAATGTAGAGGGTATACAGCTTGTATAACAGTGTAAATGTGCTGTCCCCTCAAAATAACGCAACACACAGCCATTAATGTTTAAACCCCTGGAAACAAAAGTGAGTACACCCTAAGTGATAATGTCCAAATTGGGCCCAAGTAGCCGTTTTCCCCTCCTGGTGGCATGTGACTCATTAGTGTTACAAGGTCTCAGGTTGAAGAGGGAGCAGGTGTGTTAAATTTGGTGTTATCGCTCTCACTCTCTCATACTGGTCACTGGAAGTTCAACATGGCACTTCATGGCAATGAACTCTCTGAGGATCTGAAAAAATAAATTGTTGCTCTACATAAAGATGGCCTAGGCTATAAGAAGATTGCCAAGACCCTAAAACTGAGCTACAGCACGGTGGCCAAGACCATACAGCGGTTTAATAGGACAGGTTCCACTGAGAACAGGCCTCTTCATGGTCAACCAAAGAAGTTGAGTGCCCGTGCTCGGTGTCATATCCAGAGGTTGGCTTTGAGAAATAGATGTATGAGTGCTGCCAGCATTGCTGCAGAGGTTGAAGGGATCAGGGGTCAGCCTGTCAGTGCTCAGACCATATGCCACACACTGCATCAAATTGGTCTGCAGGGCTGTCATCCCAGAAGGAAGCCTTTTCTAAAGATGATGCGCAAGAAACCCTACAAACAGTTTGCTGCAGACAAGCAGACTTAAGGTAATGGATTTATGGAACCATGCCCTGTGGTCTGATGAGACCAAGATAAACTTATTTGGTTCAGATGGTGTCAAGCATGTGTGGCAGCAACAGGTGAGGAGTACAAAGACAAGTGTGTCTTGCCTACAATCAAGCATGGTGGTGGAAATGTCATGGTTTGGGGCTGCATGAGTGCTACCAACATTGGGGAGCTACAGTTCATTGAGGGAACCATGAATACCAACATGTACTGTGACATCTGAAGCAGAGCGTGATCCCCTTCCTTCAGAGACTGGGCTGCAAGGCAGTATTCCAACATGATAACGACTCCAATCACACCTCCAAAATGACCACTGCCTTGCTAAAGAAGCTGAGGGTAAATGTGATGGACTGGCCAAGCATGTCTCCAGACCTAAACTCTATTGAGCATTTGTGGGGCATCCTGAAACGGAAGATGGAGATGCGCAAGGTCTCTAACATCCACCAGCTCCGTAACATCGTCATGGAGTGAAAGAGGACTCCAGTGGCAATCTGTGAAGCTCTGGTGAACCCAAGAGGATTAAGGCGATGCTGGAAAATAATGATGGCCACACAAAATATTGACACTTTGGGCCCTATTTGGACATTATCACTTAGGGGTGTACTCACTTTTGTTGCCAGCAGTTTAGACATTAATGGCTATGTATTGTGTTATTTTGTATAACATTTACATTGTTATACAAGCTGTATACTTACTACTTTACATTGTAGCCAAGTGTCATTTCTTCAGTGTTGTCACATGAAAAGCTATACAAAATGTGAGGGGGTGTACTCACTTCTGTGAGATACTGTATTTCATTCTTCTAAGAGAACACCTGTTGAGATGGGTGGCCATATAAATTGAATACATACATACATACTACAAAAATTGAATGGAACATTATTTTCAAGAACTCCATCTGGGTTTGTAGTGGTATCCAGGAGTTACGTTCACAATATCTTTAGCTAACAAAATCCAAAGGTTTAGCAACAAATAATAGGATTTTATACACATTTCAGGCCTTTTGTATAGCTAAAAACTTGCTAAATATTTGTGATCCTTCATCACAGCTATGGCAGAGAGAGTTGCAATTGAAATTTTTTTTAAAAAAACAGCTTCTTGTAAAATAAAACTTTTAAACATACACAAAATACAGTGTGTGTCTGTGTATATAGGAGAGGGGAGAAAAAGAGGGAGCGTGTTTATAGTATGGAATGAGAGAAGGGGCAGTTAATAAGAGAAAGGTATATTCTTTAGGTGAGGAGGATTGATTTATTGTCTTTGTCTTTGATTTATGGAACCTTTCATTATGATGAAAAAGTGGTGAATAATAAAATTTCTTTGTGTCTACAATGAAAAATGGAAGCATGCATCATTTTGTAGTTTGATACGAGTGCATGTAATGGGCATATTAAAGGGGTTGAGTTAAATTGCCTTTTCTCTGCTTGTTTTTTGGTTTATAAAATTCAGTCTGATTTTTTTAAAGGTAACAAGAACAAGAATAAATTAAGGTTTTATCTTAAAAAAAATCCTTCTCTTGCATCTTGCCAATTTATCTTTCTCTTACGAGTACGTCTTTAAAGTTTCTAGATGTAATGTGGAACATTATAATGTAAAACATACATGCCTATCACACTACTTGTTGGAATAAGCAACACTATGCAAACAAAGAAACTAAAGGTGAAAGATGAAGATAATTAAATAAAGAAACAGAATTTATATTAACAAAATGTACGTATTTCCCTTTTTCCTTACAAACCACCCTTGCTTCCACTGGGTCCATAAAGTACTTCATATGTTGCCTTTTCTTCTTTAAACTTCTCACCTTTCTCCAGCTCACCACAAATTTCTTAGTCTTGTTCTTCTTCTCAATCCATTCACTCTCTCCCCCACCCTTTATTTCTTTGGCAGTTTAATCCTTATTTCTTCTCTAGGTCAGTGTTTTCAACATTTTTCATGCCACAGGATACCTTTTATGGGTGGGACATTTGAGTCATTAAATTGGAGGTCCCATGACATCACAAGTTGCTGGGACTTGGGAGAGGAAATGAAGTCAATCCACCCCTGGTGATATCATAAAAATGGGGTTCTGACTGTAGATCACTTCCTGTCATTTGTTTTGGCTTGCTGATGTGGCACAGCTATAGACTTTTCATGGCACAGAATGTTCTATGGCATAATGGTTGATAATTACTTCTCTAAATGATTAAAGCATCATTTTTTTAAATGAAATTCTGGAATATTATGCTCTTCAATCCTTCTGTACAAATGTAAATATTGATGAACAGTATGTATCAACAATCCAATATTGTGTATCATATAGAGTTAGTTTCTTTTCCTCATGCTGATTGGTGTGATGATATACTGAATTATAGCTTTATCTCATTCCTGAGGTAAGCAGCAGTCTATCTTTTGATTTGATTGCCTCATTGGTAACTAGATTTTTTAAAAATCTAAATTATTGACCTGCAGTGGCTTTTGTTTAATTCATCAAGGCCTGAAATCAAGAAGTCAGAGAATGCTACGCTTTTCAGCTCAGCCTATTGTTCTACAATATCAAAATTTTGATATTGATATTTTATCTGCATAAAATGAACATTCTACAACTTTGTATATTGCAGGAATGACCTTTTAAACAGTGAAAAAGTTGGTTTATTAAGCATTAAAGAAAAGATTGCTTCTCTAATGTTATGTAATTATTTTCTTTAATATTCTAAGTTTTGACTCATTTTTACTAAGGCTTGCCCTAAAATCTTGTATTGTTGCTGCCGCAGTACTTAAAAAACGTTTTTGCCAAGTACTCCTTACTAGATGGGATGGGGGTATGGGTTGGAAAGGAGGAAACATTTCTCATATGGCTAGAATATTTATTTATGCACTTACCTACAAGCCTGTATTTTTCATTCTCTTGGTACTTCAGTCTCTCAGTACAGAAATAAACTAAACTGATCCTTGCAGCATTTGTAAAGATCAGTGCTATGTTGCATATTCCATTCTGTTGATTTTTGTTTTGTTTTGTTCTAACTTACAGGTATATCAGAATAGTTGGAACACACAACACAGTAAACAAAGTTTTCCATATTGTGGCTTTTGAATGCATGTTCACCAACAAAACCTTCACTCTTGACAGAGGACTAATAGGTAAGTGATATGAATGGGAATTATAATGCTGATGATAATGCCAATGATGCACTTTATTATTTCTTTAAAAAATATACCAAATCAAATAATCCTTTATTATTTCTTGTAACTCAGCCTCCTTATGGTGGTCTTTGACCTTTAAGATAGGCAAAGACCAGCATAAGAAGGGTGAAGTATAAAACATGCAAAAATGAAATTACTTAAAAAGCTAAAAAAAATATAAAAAAGAAATCTTAAAAAAATCTAACAGAACAGATAAAAGCAATGAATAGACTTAAAATATGACAAGTTAAATCTATCTAGTACAAATAATACAACAAATCTAATACAAAACACTATAATAATGGTCTAGATCAGCAACCCCCCCCCCCAATCTTTTGCGCACCAGGGACCGGATTTTTTCCCCCCATAGCCTGGGAGGCATGGTTTCACGTACTACCTACCGTAGATCCAGTTCTTATTGGATCTTATTAGACCCCCCGGTCCACATGGTTTTAAAACTGTTTTATGACATAGGTCATCTGATATATTTTGAGTGCTGCTATGCAGAACTGGCAACATTGTATATTGTAACAGAATTGGTAAAGTAACAGGGAAATGTAGAATTGTCCTGTGAGTCTTGAGTATTTATGAAATAATGATGAAATGAAGCTAAGGTATAGAGCCTGTATGGCAATCTCTCATGTAAATGCCAAATGTTGCTGCAAATCTCGCAATAAAAATTGATCACTTAATTAATATTATCCGTAATGGTATCACTTTAGATAACAAACCATGCCTGAGTTAAAAGGGCTATTCATAGAGATCAATTGTTACCCAGTAACTGGTTTGCAATTGCAGTGAACATTTGGCATGATACTGAAAAAGAGAGACTTTGCCAATGCTAGAAACCCGGAAGAATGTGCAACACTGGCAGAACTAATCATATTTTCATAATCAATCCAGATCTTATGTAAAATGGTTTTTCAACTTTTGCAATTTTCCAGAACCATTATCAATCAGAAGTTTACTTTTATATTGATACTTTTCCTTTTATTGTACTGGAAGGATGTTATTTTCTTCTAAATAATCTTGGATGTTATCTGCTATGCCTGTGAGCATTTAAACACTGTCAATGAAGATTCTCAGTCATCCAGCTAGAGTTGGGTGAAAATTGAGTCATGGCAACTGGACTTATTTTTCTGTTGGTTCAAAATATTTTGCTGCTTATCCAAATTCTTCCTCAGTCTGAACATGTTGGTTTGGAGGATTCCATAAATGTCCTCCAGGGTGGTTTCCAGGGATGGGATTATACCGGTTCGGACTGGTTCTATAGAACCAGTTGTTACAATTCTGCCAAGTTTGGAGAACTGGCAAATCGTGCCCCTAGCTAGCCCCGCCCCTCTTCACCCTCCCTTCCCTGCCCAGTCAGTCCTTATCACACATGCCCAATATCGCGCACATCCTAACTGCATTCTCCCCTGCCAGCGCCAGCCCGCCCAGTCACTTATTACAGTATTTCTTTTTTTTCTTCCCAACGATCAGCTGTTCTGGCGATCAGTTGTTCCGTGATCCCCCTCGCTGTCTTACTGCCTCACCTAGGAGGCTTCCCTGAGGCCCAGGAGCCAAAAAACGTGCTCCGTTTTTTGGCCTCCTGGGCCTCAGCCTCCTGGGAGACTGTTTTTGCTCCAAGAAGGCTTCCCTGAGGCCCAGGAGGCTAAAAACGGAGCATGGGGGGGGTGCTGCAAAAAAAAGAAAGAAGACCCCCCCAGTCACATGACCATGCCCACCTAACCACTCCCTGTCACTTCGTTGTGTTTTGATTTATCTGCCAAGTGTCCAGAGCTTTGACACTTTGAAGCTTTGACACTTGCACCTAGCCACGCCCACAGAACCAGTAATAAAAATATTTGCATCCCACCCCTGGTGGTTTCTTATCTAATCTGAATAGGCTTGTTAGGTGAGTAGGCAGAGAGTCATTCGAATGTAAATGTTCCAAGTCCTAAATCCTTTCCTGTAAGTGAGTTGTTAACTGTAGCCCTATTGTTGAACTTATGAAATGGTCTTAATCTTCCTGAAGACTGATGAAAGAACAGCATAAATAAGGGGAGGATCATGGCCTCCACCTCTATTGAGGGAAGGATTTTTCACTTTGGTATAAATGGATTCCTACACTCCTCTCTCATACTGTCTATCTTCCCTGTCTTAAATTTAGGAGTTGGAATATTTACATCGCAACAACTCTCTGCCTACTTACCTAAGAAGCCTATTCAGGTTAGGTGACAAATTAAACTACTCTGAAGGAAATATATGGGGTCCCCCTGCTAGTTTGCTCTTTTTCAATCAGATACGTTTTGTCAATTATTAACCAGTTGCAGGTGTCTCCTTTATGGAATACTTCATTAAGCTGTTAACTATCATTGGATGTAACTAGTTAGACATTTGAACCAAAAGCCATGCAATTGATCATTTCCAGGAGATGTCCAGTTTTTAATCCCTTTTACTTGATTTTAACTCTTTCTGCTATTATTATTAGGTCTTCCATTTGATTTTTGCTAAATTCACCTTCAAATTCTTTTATCCATCCAGCATTTTTGTTATAATCATATTGAGTTTCCCATCGATCTTTCCAAACTGGATTGTTTCCTTTTTGTTCAGTTTTCCATTTTCAGAATTTCTATTGTCATTTATATAGAATTGCCACTGGTCTGTTTTTTTGTTGTTGTTGATGTTCTACTATTTGCTGTATTATGATTTCATTGTGGTTGTAGCATTTTATTACCATCCAAAGTCACTCCTGTGGTTGTTATTAGTCGTGAAGTCGTGTCTGACCCATTGCGACCCCATGGACAACGTTCCTTCGGGCCTTCCTGTCCTCTACCATCCCCCAGAGTCCATTTAAGCTCACACCGACTGCTTCAGTGACTCCATCCGTTTACCTCATTCTCTGCTATCCCCTTCTTCTTTTGGCCTCAATTGTTCCCAGCACTAGGCTTTGCTGTGAGATGAACAGCTATGTAATTTGCTTAAAAGAACAAATGAATAAGATTATTTGCTCAGAGAAGATCTAAAGTTCAAAAAATATACAGGTTTATTTTTTTGTTTACAAAGATAATGAAAGGCATAGAAAAACATTATTTTATCCAGAAAAGAAAATTACTTTCTTAATATATTTATGTTTTGTATTCTGAATATCTATGACATGCTGAAGAATAACAACATTTACCAAATACATAGACATGAAGAAGTGCTAGGAAAATATCTGAACTGAATAGCTAGGTAGATTAGGGGTTGCTGATGAAAACAATACAAAATGAAAGGTGAGGAGGAAAAAGGAATATGTTACATCTCTCCATTTCAGAAGACAAACAAATTAAACAAATAAAAAAAGCAAAGGAATCTCGGTATGTAAATTGGGTTTAAACTCCAGACTACAGCAGAGATGAAGTTTTTGATTAAAAAAAAACCCTCATCAACAGTTGTATTGGTTTCTTGTATAAGTCCAATGGCAAGAAAGATAAAAAAATAATGCTAAGCAGTGCTTCATCTTAGATCCAAAACTACACTTTTGAGGGAAGCTATGCATTCCCCCCCCCCCCCAAAAAAAAACAAGNTCCCCCCCCCCCCCAAAAAAAAACCCAGTTGTGGACACCTGCTATGTTCACATCTTGAATGTGGTGAAATAGCTTTGGAGACTACACAAATCTGCAAGGAAGAAGAAAAGTTGCGTGCATATAATGTTTGAAGTAAAGTATAGAAAACTATAAATGTATATAATAGGATCAAGGATGTTATACAATAAAAAAAAGCTGTGGAGAGGAGTACTGTAGTGAATGATGTTGGTGTAAATGAGTCCTCATCTTAAAAACAAAACTCTATATAGCAATGTTTACTTTCAAAATTCTGGAAATTTCTGGTGTAGTGGTTTCCTGTAGTCATTGCGCAATAAAATATGTGTGGCCTACAGATAGTGGTTAGAAACTTTTCCACAAATTGGCAAATAATTTCATTCTATTTTATTTAAACTCTATACACTTAGTTTGCTTTAGGAAAAAAAATAGGAACTTGTTAACTTTAAACAATTGAATAACTCTTTATCATGTAAAATCCATTCAAACTACAGTATTAAAAATACAGTTTATCGTTTGTTAGATAATTTTTGAAGGCAAAGTTTTGTTTATATGTTTATAGGCACAACTGAAAATCTCTATCTTTTCAGGTACCCAAATTATAACCCCTTCTTTATGCTAGTTCCATAGTACTCTGAGAGAGAGAAGAGTGAATAATGGTTACAGACCAAACAGTGGATATAAAAAATGGGATGTCCTTGGACATCCTCTAGAGAAAGTTTTCTAACCCTTATGAATCACTAAGGCTTCATTTGCGTATCTTTTTGTGCCTGAGAGAAATGGTTTAAAATGTCGGGAAAAGGAGAAAGTGAATAAATGCTCATTTCTCTCTTGCTCAGTAGTGGTTATTTTAGAAATCATTTAAATGTCCAACAAAAAGAAAAAGTCAAATCAATTTCTTAGTAGCATTACCTTGGTGTTGTAAAATATTCCTCTATTTTTCTCTTAGTGAGGCATTCTTTGACCAATTTAATGTCTTCTCTATATGAAGCTGTTGCCATTCCATGGTTGCATTTTTTTCTTACATAAGAGATTAATGCAGTGAATTTGTTACTGGCACATTCTGTTGCATCCAGATAGGTATACACTAATCTTTTCCAAATTCTGAATTACACAGTCTTCTTCCATGTTTGCTGTCAAAGAGCTGATAATACTTGAATAGCATCTTCTCTTACAACTTTTAATAGTTTGGTGGATGTTTCATCTGTGTCTGATACTTTCACATTTGATTTATTTGCTGATTTATTACCTCTTGTACTTCTACTTTTCAGTGTTTCTCTAAATGTATAATCCTTTTTGTAAAGGGATTACATGTAGTCTTTCATTCTGTATTTAACTTCATTTGCCACTGTTTTCTTCCATAATTATTCTTGAGTATCCCTGCCTTAGCTGTAAGTTTTCCCATGATTCATCTAATCTGTTTTTAAAAAACATTTTATTTTATTGATATTTTCCTTTATTTGTTGAAATTCTTGCTTGAGATGGCTTTCCATATTCTACTTGCTTAAAACTGGAAGTCTTGATTCAGTGGCAAAATATCCTTTTTGTTGCTCAGCATATTCATCTTCTCTCTGTGTATTGCATGTGTGCGCATGCATATGCTATCATAGTAAACTGTTTTGAAAGCCACTCAAATCTTTTCATCTCTGAATTAAGGTTAGGGTTTTATTTTCCTAGATCAGTCTTCATGATGCTCCTTATATATTTCCATGGTTTCCTTATATATGTCCATATATTTCCATGGTTCCCTTCCATGTTTTCCAGGACATACAGTTATCCTTGATTTATGACCACAATTGAGCACAATTTTTATGCAGTTAAGTGAGACATTTGTTAAATGAGTTTTGCCCCATTTTATGACATTTCTTGTCACAGTTGTTAAGTGAATCACTGCATTTGCTAAGTTAGTAACCCGGGTTGCTAAGTGAATTTAGCTTTCCCATTGTCTTTGCTTGTCAGTAGATCGTAAAACGTTATTACAAAACCCTGGGACATAGCAACTGTCATAAATATGAACCAGTTGCCAAATATCTGGATTTTGATCATGTGATCATAGGGATACTGCAAAGGCCGTAACTGAGAAAACTGGTCATTAGTCGCTTTTTTCAGTTCATTGTAACTTTGAATGGTCACTAAATGAACTGTTGTAACTCAAAGATTACCTGTACTTTACTACTTACATCTACTCTGTTTAAACTTCAGTCCATGTATTTAACCCTAAGAGCCTATGATCTTTTCATGCACCTGAAAATAGTAACTGGATTGCATTTTTCCTTTTATTTTGTATTATGCAATCTACTTGATTTCATGTGTAGAATCTGCATTGATGTTGCATGAATTATGTATTATTAGCAATAAAACCATCTCAGTAAAATTCAGGTAACCAATCTCCTATATTGTTGCATTTACCAAATCAAACAAACTCCAATTGCCTCCTGAAAAAGCATCTTTGGGACAACTATGACCTGAATGACTGAGAATCTCTACAGACATTTACCAAATAATTTTTTCCTATGCTTCTAGAATCCTCCACTTCTACTTAACAACTAAATTGAGCTCAGAAGAGGGAAGCTTTAGCAGCAGTCTGAATTGCTGTGCCATATCGGTTTTCTTTTCCATTATCTTGTATTAGACACTCAATCCCATGTTAGCTCATGTTAAAATGCTGTATCAATTTAATAATGATGTCTTCTCCATTGTAATGATTTCATTATCTCATGGTGATTAGTGGTTTTCCTCTGTCAGTTCTTAAGAGTGATTATCTCTACTTTTTTCCATTTATTGTTCTATCCAATTACAACCAGTAGTATTGAATTGCCTCAGACTTAGCAGTTATCAATATTTCTTGAATTTCCAATTTCTGCCAATTGCATATAAAAGAATGTGCTAAAGGTTAACACAGTAATTATTTTTAGTCTTTAATTATAATTGTATATTATATATAAGAATATCGATTGTTTTGTTATATACAGAAATAAAACTAAAATAGATATTGAAGATGGCAGCTTAGACTTTTATCATCATAAAATTGTCAGACATTGTGGGGAAATCCTGTGCTTTTCTGTTCACATGTAAAGCATAGAAGAAGGTTCAGAATGTGGACAGAACAAGACATAGTATTTGATAACTCATGGAATTTATAGTTCAGCCATTGTCTAAAAGGTGTGCTTTCATTAGTATTTTCTTAATGTATTGAAATAAATATAAGAAATTTTAGTCAAAATCCTATTAATGCTATGACCTGTGGCTTTTATGTGTTGG
>AZIM01002255.1:13561-32682 GCA_000516915.1 Ophiophagus hannah
TCACAACTACCAGTTCTACAGAACCGGACAGAACCGGTAGAAACCCACCCCTGGGGGTGGGGGTGAGAATGATACAGTTTAAAATTCACATCTGGGTAACCAAAGTATTATTCCTAGCTATGATGCCTTTAGCAGATGACTACAATCAGGACCTGACCAAAAGTAAGCAAGATAGCATTTTTTTTCAAGTATACTACAATTTCAATTAGTTAAAATACTGAAAGTTGACCTAGAACAGGAAAGCATCTCTTATATACAGATGCAGAGTTTCTATGAATCCCAGATGCTGTGAACTAATGTTCATTATATCAGTACCCAGAAATACCAACTATTAGAAGTTGAATGTTAGATTAGATACTAGATGTTTATCTTAATTAGAAAAAATATCTTGCTGATATTCCTTCATAAAGTACACAATGTGAATACTACAGTATAAACAAAACCCAGGCATAAATATAAAGTAAAAGTATCTATTTTGTAACATAGCTTCCCTTATAGAAAAAAAACAGTATTTCTTTTCTAACCTGATACCTTTTACACTAATAATAAGAGTAAAGTTTTATTTATTTTTTTGAAAATGGATATTGAATGGACATAAATTCTGATCCAAGTTTTACTTCCGCCATTTTGAGATAGCAAATAAACCAATCTGAGTTTAAATAAAATATCCTTGTTGCTTTTTTGAATTTATAGAGAAAGGGGTGGTATTTGGAGCACCACTGACTGAAGAAGGCATTGCTCAAATATCTCAACTTGTTGAGTATTTGCATAAGAGTAAGTAATTTTGGAGGTCTTTCTATATTTCTTAAGTTAGCAATTGTGGAATAATCCGAGGCAAAAATTTGATTTATAAAAACTTTCTACGTGTGCTTTTAGATCTGAACATTTTCTTCTCTCCTTCTGAAAATAGTTTCTATTTTATGTTTCTTTTGTTCTGGTAAACTAATAGTCATAACTAGAAAAGAACACAATCTGAAAATAAATTTAAATGACCATTCTGTGATATAACATGAGAACATATTGGCTCAGCCACAAAAATGTATATAAATGATATATGACAAAAGTATATAAAGGGTAAATTAATAAAACTATGATTCTATGCTGGCTAATAACAAGTTAGAGGGAGTAAATATTTAAAAACAGCTTTTCATAATTTTCAGGACTGCTTCTTTCAAGTGCCATTGGAATAATAGGATTCAAGTAAACTCCACCCAAATGTTTGCACTCAAGAAAGACACTCTTGCTTTGTGAATCAAATCTTGAAGTATATTTTTAAAACTCCCCTTCATTGCATTCAGTAGTTCCTATTGCCCCCTGTCCTTGGTAATCTTGAACCCAGAAAAGATAACCAAATTATTTCTATTTTATTTTGTACAATTCACTGACTCTTCTATTAGGGGTCTGAAAAGATTTAAAAAGAATAAAGGTGTGAAAAGGGCCATCATATCTTAGACTGCAAAAATCTAGACAATCACAAGATCTAGATCTAGATCTAGATCAAGATATAGATTCAAAATGAGATCTAGATTCAAAATTAGGAATGGTAGCGGTTACTGTATCTGGCATATGTTTAATACCTCTCCTATCATGGTGCAGATTTGCGGACAGAAGGCTTGTTCCGAGTGCCCGGAAACAGTACTAGGCAACAGAACCTGAAAGAAGCTTTGAATAGTGGAACAGAAATTGATCTGGATTCAGGCGAGTTTCATTCCAATGATGTGGCCACTTTGTTGAAGATGTTCCTGGGAGAATTACCAGAGCCTTTGCTGACTCACAAACATTTCCATGCACACCTTAAAATTTCAGGTAATCAACATTAACTAGGCAATGTTATCAGTTATATATTCTTCCCTTGCAGGCCCTTTTGAATGAGATCCATCTTTCAAAATATCCATCTTTCTAATTCATCTGGTCGTTGGAGGGGTGATGGCTCAGTGGCTTAATGATGCTGGAAATGGTCTCAGCTCTGGCATTTTGAGTGCAAGCACTGTGTGGCAGGAGAGCTCCTGTCACTCACCTCAGCTTCTGTCCATCTCACAGTTTGAAAGCATGTTCTATGCAAGTAGATACATAGTACCACTTTGGTAGTGAGACAGGCTGGTGCTCTATGCAGTCAGTCAGGTTCCTGACAGCTCTCAAACTTCCTGTTTGCAGCACCCGTTTGTGGGGCAGCTCCAGGAAGGGAGAGGGCCTTGGGTAACACTGCAGGAAGAGCCACTTGTCTTTCTTTCTGTTGTGTAGCCTCCTGTGGTACACCTTGGGAAGTGCGTAAGTGTATCCTATACAGGGCTGGTACTTTGCCAAGCCAAACTACTATTCTGCAATATCATTGTGGTTTCCTGGCTACTGTAACAACGCCATAGGCTATTAATAATCTGGTGGTTTAAAAAGTTTGGAGACCCTGATATTTCCCTGTTCAAACTAATGGCAAGGATATTTAAATATGAAGTTTTGGGGATTCTTAAAAGAGTAATCATAAGTTGAAAATAAATAGTTTTAAGAATTGGATAGAATTCCTGAGATTTCTTTTCGCCAGCCATGCTTAACAGATATTTTCCTGATTCCTGGATTATAGACCTAATGCAGTTTGATGACAAGGGCAACAAGACCAACAATCCAGATAAAGAGCGTCAGATTGAAGCCCTGCAATTGCTCTTCTTGATCTTACCAGCTGCCAATCGCAATCTGCTCAAATTGCTATTGGATCTGCTCTATCAAACAGCCAAGAAACAGGACAGGAACAAGATGTCAGCACATAACCTTGCTCTTATGTTTGCACCTCATATTTTGTGGCCCCGAAATGTAAGTATTCTGTTTCATATAATGGTGAAAAGGGAAATGTAGGGCAGGCTAGGAAGGATGGAATTGCTCAATAGATGACTGCTGTAGTTCACCATTAAAATAAGCTTGCCTCTATGATTTTGCAACTCACTTAACCTGTTCTCATTCTGTATCTGTTGCTAGGTGACTGCCAGCGATCTGCAGGAAAACATTAACAAACTGAATAACGGAATGGCTTTCATGATCAAGCACTCACAAAAACTCTTCAAAGTAAGATCACATAGAGAAACTAATCTCCAACATTGTTGCCCTATTGTCTGAGGACATTACTCATTGGGGGAAAGTGTGTGCAAACTGTGAGATGCTCTGGCCTTTTTAGAGGTGCTGCTTTGGAGGTGTTACTTATTTCTGTTGCTGGGCTCTCTGGCATTTACCTATTTTTACAAAGATGGCATTTACCATCTTTCACATGTGGAAGTTTTTAAAAAACATTTTCTACATGTGAATGCAGGATATATAGTAGGTGATATTCATTGTTATTAAGGGGTTTTGATGAACCTAAACTCTGTATTTACTAAGCAGTTCTGTTACACCTTTTTCTTATCAATTAGTGATTCGGTTATTAGGCCTTTAAAGACTTTTCTGTTTTCTTTGGGATGATGTATGCATAATGTATGATGTCTTTAGTTAGGCTAAATTTTCTTAGGAAATGAACACTCTTTTGTTAAAGTCAGCATCTGACAGTATACAATATATATGAGAGTACAACACAGATCTGAATTTTTCAAGAAATGAACTTTCTAGTATTAAATGCACAAAAGTAGAAAAGTTTGACATTACCCGCAAGAGAGGAATAATGGGGAAGATAACTGAACTTGAAGTGATAGCTAAATTAAGCTATTTGATTAGAAAAAAGGGACCATAAACTCTGAGCTTTGGCATGGATGTTTATGGTTGACTTAAAGACTTTTTGCCCAAAATGAAAAATGGACTTATGACTTGAGGTTTTGATGATTTAAAAAAACTCAATAGAAAAGAGTGAAAGTTTGCTGTAAAAAGGATTGCTATAAAAAAGGTTGGAAATTGTTTTCTATGTCTTTCTATTCTTTTTTCCTGCATTTTTCTCTGTTTTCTTTCTTTTTCTTTCTTTACTACATTTACTTTTTATTACAGGTAGTCCTTGACTTACAACCATTTAAGACCATTTGAAGTTACAAGTGTTGAAAGGAACTTTCCACAAGTTCTTGTGCTTGCAACTGTTGCAGCGGCCCCACAGTCATGTGATCAAAATTCAGGTGCTTGGCAATCAGCAGAAATTTACAATGGCTGTGGCATCCTAGGGTCACATAATTGTCATTTATGACTTTCCCAGGAGACTTCCGACAAACAAAATTGATGGAAGAGTCTGATTCAATTAAATGCATGATTCATTTAATGACTGTGGCAAAAAGGTCATAAAATCAGGCATGACTCAGCTAATGATAGATTGCTAGCCATAAAAGTTCTGATCCAAAATTGTGATCATACGTCGAGGACTACATGTAGTTTGTGTTAATTTTAATGTTCTTTGTAAAACTTTCAATAGAAATTTAATAAAAGAAAAAAAATAGTTTTCTATCCATGAAGTAAGGATGGGCAACATTTTCCAGATTTTTCTGTACTTATATTTTCTGCAAAGGGACTGGATGTTAGCATCCCTACTTTATGGGTAGGAAGTATTACTTTATGAGCGGAAAATATAAATTGTCATAGGTATGTATATCATCTTTCATGTTCAATTGCCCATGTATTGTTTTTCCCCTCACTTTGGAGAAGTTTTATGTTGAGGGGGGGAAAAAACTATTTCTAAACCTAATAGCAGCAAGCAGATAAGGCAGTGTGAAGGATGAAGAAAACATTAATTGTAACTGCACTATTCCTTAAAATTACACAATATTTCCAATAAATCACACAATATTTCTGCTTATAAAAAAATTAAGTTCTGATTTGCAATTAGGAAGAAAGGCCACTTTTTTCTAAGTCAAGTTGCTATACTAGTGGAAATAAAGTGAAGGAGAGAAGGTTGCAGATGAGCTCCAAAGGCTCGTGCATTGTGTGTGACCTATGGGTCAGATAATCCCTTTCTTGACCATATTGGAATTATGCCAAACCAAAGCTGAATTTCTCCTTGTGAAGAACTAATTGGAACTATCTCTGATATCTCTTTCAAGGAAAAGGTAACCAGAAGGATCTTTGGAAAACACTAATTAGTTCCTGTAAACCTATGAGTCTCTCTTGAGTATCAAGAACATTTTGATTCATCTTTCTACTTTTTCCCCCCATTTTCACTGTAAGGCTCCAGTATATATCCGGGAATATGCCAGGATACATTATTTGGACTCCAGAACTCATGCCTCAAAGGTAAGAAGTTGTGCCATCTTTTACAGAAGGAAAGATAGAACTTAGACATAGTCAGGACAGCAAACTGCACTCTGAAACAGGCTATTTAATGATAAAAGGAAATAGTGAGAATGAAATCTTGTGGAGATCAATGTTTGGGGGAAAAGGGAATGGCAGAATTAAATTTTAGATTAAGCATTTAGCTTATTATATACTCTTACAAATTATGGTATGATGGGTGACCTTTTTTTTTAACCCTTCCTGCATTTGGTGCTAGATTAAATATGAGAGATCCAATATACACATGACAGCCATCAATCATGTATGTATAACAACCTAGACAGTCTTTATAGGTTTGAGCCAATTTGGTGTAATGATTAAGGGGCTTCACTAAAAACCAGGATAACATATATTGTATTATCTAGTCATGGAGGCTGGCTGGCTGGGTGATTTTGGGCCGGTCATAAATCTTCTGCCCAACCAATCTCATAGAATAATTATGAGAAAATGGGAGGAGGGATCATTATGTACAGTGCCTGGAGTTGTACAAAATAAAGGCCAGATATAAATTAAATAAATATATACATTTGGATTCCTCATTGGGAAGTAATTAGACTTTGATGGCCCAAATAACCGATGGTAGCTCTATGATAGACATACTGGAATTATGGAGTGAGCGAGGGATGGCATCTGCTGAAAACCATTCTGGAGTTTTTGAAGTATTCTCCATCCATGGGCTGGGAAAAAAGTGGACTTTTTTTATTCAACTGTCAAACAAGTAAGTCCATTTTAGAGAATTTGGTTACAATACACAATATTTGAACAGAGGAGAAGGGAGCATCAGGCCCCAGACAGGATAGGTAGATATTGTTCTATTAATGGATCAAATTGGAAATATTCTCATGGAAGACTTTCACTGGAATAATAACTAGCTTTATAGAAACAAGCTAGTTAGATCCAACAGTCTAATGACCTGTTTGAATTTCTAAAGGATGACCTGGATTTGCCAATGCCCCAGAATTTCAAAGACATTCAGCTTCTGAAATTCAAGAACCGTGGGCTCTTAGATCCTTCTGCCCACTTGGAAGACACACAGCACCATACAGAAGAAGCACTGAAAGAGCTTTTCTGCCATGTTCATAATATGCCAGACTCTGCCAAGAAAAAAAAACTTATTCAGCAGGTATGATTACGTATTATTTTTGATATTGATATTTAGACTATGGCTCACCTCACAAAATAAAAATAATGATAAAGCACTGTATCATGAAAGAGCAAATGCAATAGAAAAGCTCCCAGGAAAGAGCGAGCAAGCCATATAAGCAGTTTTAAAATAATATAGGCTATATAGTAGAGTGGTTCCAAATAACAAAGCTTTATTAAAAGACGTGAAGGCATCAGCTAATATCAGATTGATCATATAGGATGAGCCCCCCAAGAAAGACATTTCACAGCAATTTTAAAATCATCCAATAAACCATCTGGCAGTTATTTATCTTGGTCCTCTTGGCAGCAGATTTCAAAAGGAATATTTCAGGCTCAAGTTAGATAGATAACCATGTGTGGGAGAAAGCAATCTTTACATATCCTTGTCTCAATGAGAGAGATTAAAGCATGGGAATCTTTGTAAAAGTAGATGTTGAGGCAAAAGGCATGAATGGAAAGTAGAATTGGGCTTTGGCATGGACACTGGACAACATCATGGAATGAACTGTGCTATTAAGTTTTGTTCTAGTTTCAGAAGCACCCTGAAGCCCTTACTCCTCAGGCAGCTATATCCACCCAGATTCAGAAACGTGCCCGAACTCGTTCCTTCAGTGGCCTAATCAAGGTAAAATCCATTCTACTGTCACCAAAATTTTCTGATGTAAAGGAAGGCATTGCATGAGATGTGTCTTAGATACCTTAGATAATGGGTATTCCAATACTCTGGGGCTTGCTTGGGCCATATTGAGTGAAGAGGAGTTGTATTAGAGCACATGTAATTAATGTATATAAAGAACAAACTTCCTTTAAAATTTTACAATCTTGTGGGGTTGTATTACAAGCTCTCCAAAGTTGCATGCACAGCTTGGGCACATCTTGGACGCAGCTGCCTTAGATGCTGCTCCTATAAGGGAACTTATGAAAGTTTAAAATATTTTCTTCCATCTCATTTTATTATGTCTTTTCCCACGTCTTCTACATCTTCATCAGAAATAATATGATTTCGTTTTAATAAGTTTTCTGTGGTGTAAGAGAGGCAGTATAAGACTGTTCTTGCAGAAAGGAAATATATTGCTTAGTCAAATGTGGAATCCAGAATCTCTGCAGAAAATATAGGGAAAGTATAGGGAAAAACTCACCGGCTTTTCACCCAGAGAAACATACTTCTCATTCTGCTGGAAATTTCCATGAATAAATATTGTTCCATTACTTTCCTGTTCTCTGTCACAGTTGAAAATAATTCTCTTTTCCAAATGCAGCGTAAAGTGTTGGGAAGTCAAGTGATTTTAGACAAAAAGAAAAGTGATACTGTTACAGAATCTGCAGGCACTAAGGATTCAAAGCATAGCAGCAAGGAGAATATCAGCATGGTAAGGTTTGCTGGAAGAAGGGTCTCTCCTATATCAACCAATGGAATCTATTTGGCAAGGGGAAATTTGTTTAAAAGAACTTCAGGAAGTCCTCATTTATTGACCACAATTAAGATTGGCAACAGTCATTAAGCAAAATAGTCACTAAGCAAAACAGCAACTGTGCTCATGAGCTTACGTCAGCCTTTCTTGTTTTACAAACCTGTGAAAGTCATAAATGTGATAATTAGATACAAAGTTACTTTCTCATCACAGTTGCAATTGAATGGCTGCTAAATGAAGCAGTTCTAGATGAGGATTTCTGTATATGGCTTATGATTTTACTAACATTTCCTATGTGCATCTACATTATTCTGTTTCCCCAATTTGTCCTGAGAATAGAGTCTAGAATCAGTGCTATTTTTTTAGCAGTCTTATTGGCATAAATAAATTATACACCAACTAATCCTGTACTTCAGTTATACTGGGGCTGCAAGTACACCCATAAAATAGCTTCCATATCCAGATTGTGCTCAGCTAATACTGGGGGAAGAAATGTAGTGGAAAGGAAAGAATACCAGTAATCCTCATTTAACAACCATAACTGGGATTGGCAATTCCATTGCTAAATGGCACAATGTGATTTCATGAGCGCAGCATACTTACGACCTCACTTCCACTACAATCTTTAAATAAGTCTCTGCGATTATTAAGTGAGACCAACATGAGCACAATTTGCAATTTTCCTGCCATTAACTCTACTTGTTGGAAGATGTGAAAAACCCAAATCTTGCAATGGTTGTAAGTGTGAGAACCAGTCATAAAGTTACTTTTTTCAGGGTTTTGTAACTTTGCTAAACCAGATAGTTGTTAAGTGAGGATTACTTGCAAGCACATTTCAAGAAGATATGTATAATATTGCAGTACTCCAAACATATAAGTCTAATAATACAAATCAGCAATCACCTATGTTCTGATATTGTCCAAGCAGCTCTGTTGAAATGTGCCTGAAACCTTGACTATTCTAGTCTGAGAATTCATTCAGTTTCTTTTTGGCAGCCCATGGGCTCATACAAAACAAAGCAACAGCATCTAACTCCTATTTTATGGTGAGAGGCTCACCAGAAAAAATAATAATAATGGAGCCCAGTTAACATCAACCTCTCTTGAAATGTCTGATCCTAAAACTGGCTGAAACAGTTTTACACTGTGCAGTAGTGAGGAAAAACAGACCAATTCACTAAATTCCATCAAACAATAACAAAAAGTGGTGTAGTTTGTAGTTTTAAACTGAACAACATGAATTATGGTACAAGAGTTGGCAGGTTCTTTAGCTGACCACAGCAATTTTAAAGGAAATTTTGTGCATCAAATATGGTGGTACCTATGAATTGAAGGAGGATAATAATAATTACGCCAACTAAACATTGTCCAATTGCTTTGTATTTGTGACATTCAGCAGCATATCAGTCATTATAGTAATGTATCTGCTGTTTTACCAACACTATAGAGCTGTTCCTTAATTATGTAGTTCATCATTTAATGGATGGACATTATATTCATTTGTCTTGTCCTCTTCTGCTCTGCCCTCTTGGATTCTTCCTTTTTCTCTTGTAGTTAAGAACTGTTTTCCACATTCCTAAATTACTAGATTTTAAAGTTCTATATTGTTTTATTAATATATTTGGAATTAGATATTTTCTTCACAATAAAACAGCCTTTGTCAACTCCTAGATTTATTGGCCAACACAGAGGTTTTCAGTTTGGTTTAAATGTACCTCAAGATACAAATCTGGGGGATGCTACTGTAGAATAAACTTCATTGTGTTTCCCCAGAGGATTTAATTTCTCAAATGCTTGTTGGATTGATAATTGCGTTAAGCAGTACAACAGCTAAATTAATGTCAAAAGCTTAGAACTGCTTTGACAACTAAGGGAACTAATAAATTGATTAAATAAGTTAATTTAAATTAAGGTCAGGATAATTGAGGAGACTCTAAAACTGTTTTAGTTTTAAAGGTCATAGTGAAGTTCAAAGAGTCTCAGTTTTCATCTTGTTTAATTGCAGACACCAGCTTCTTCTCCAGCAATTAATGTGATAAGAGCTAAGCTGAAATCTCTTGAACAGAGGAAAGAGGTGAGAGCATTAATATATGTAAAGGAGCTGTATGCACATTCACATTTATAACAAGTGTCCTGGATAGATTGATCTCTTGTAATTGCATGTTTTCTTCTTTGCCATGATGTCTGTGAACTTGTACCATACAACTAAAAGTTAAATGTATTTGATTGCATTGGTGTATCGTTTCCCCCCCCCACCTCCAGTGTATTTACAATAGGAAGTGAGAGCTAACTCATTAGGGTGTTTTTATTATGTGTTGTCTGTAGTTTCTTGAACCATAGGACAAATCGGTTAATTTTTTTTTCTTCTGATTTAGGATGCCTCTAAAAATACTTGATTTCATGGAACTTCAAGAGTATTCCACTTGAGCTGATGGTATATATGTCTAACTTCACTTACTGGAGCTTACAGCTATGTGCCTTCCAGAATAACAAGACTTTCTCTTTCATAAGGACATTTCTATCTGCCCATATGTTGATGCACTGGATGATATTTGCAGTGTAGCCTGTCTTTGAAGAGGTTATTATTTAGTATTACTTTTATTCCCAACTGTTTATTATTTTGATAACTGTTTGAGACTTGGTTTGCATCCTCTGTCTATGCTCATCTTTACTGGTGAAGTTTTGTTTTTAGCAAGACAGTGTCTGTTTTTTTAACCTGGCAGTTCCCATTAGCATCCACCACAGTTAATTCTTGTTTGCAGCTATGCTCCTTTTGTGATCTTTGGAAATGGCAGTTCTGTGATTATGACCAGGGTTGGAAGGGGAGTATTACATTTAACTATCTCCCACAGGTTGCTGGGGCCACTTTCACACCAATTTTTCAATCCCTGAGCTATCTTGACACATTTTTAGATCAAGAGTGTGGAGAAATTGTACTGTGCACAATCTTCAGAAAGTGTCTCATTAACAAAATGTAATAGGCCTCTTTATTTGAATTCTACTCAGTGTTCTGAATCAGTTACATCTTTCTCCTTTCACAGGACTAGTGATTCCATTGCTAAATGTACTTGTCCTGAGAATGCCATTCTTATTTTCTCCTCAGTGCTGCAAAAACATTTTGGATGAAGCTCCCCAGCACCACCATTACATTTCCATTGTTTGCAATCCAGGCTCTGACTCACATTTTTCAGGCAGGGCCAAGGAGCTGACAGTTTAATGACTAACAATCTACTGGAAGAATACTAAAAGGCAGAAGAGCTTGTTAATGTAGAAGACGGCTGACTTGCTCATTGGGAAGGCGGGAAGGCTGTCAAATTACTAAAAGAAATGTTTCCTTTTTCTTTTGTCAATAACAGACAAACACATGTGAGAGGAGGAGGATGCACTGATATAGCAGTGCTGCTGTTTGAGTTTAAAAAAAAAAGACTAGAGCAATATTGCAACTGCTTGAAACTACTAAGTTTCTCCCTGCTCTTGAAGAATCAGGAATCAGCACTGAGCTAGGTGAACATTTTTGCCATCTTCCCAGAAAACATATTGCTGTCTGAAAGATTTATAACATGAGTTTCATTACTCCCCAAAGAAAAGTCCATATGTTGTCTTTTGTTTCATGATGAGGTTTTATTTTGTTTTTAAATTTCAATAGGTTATTTTTTCCAAAAAAGTGAAGCAATATGGAACAAAGCCTGGTTTGATTTTTTTAAGGATTTGGAGGCTATTTGGGTTCCTTAAATATAAGGACTGATATTTTCCTCCTCTTTTAAAGGAGTAGGATTCTAAATCTGATATATACAAGGTGTTCTCTAGCAGTTTACAAATACCCACAAATCTACTTGTCAATAATTTGAGCCAAACAATAAAACAGTTGCTAACATTATGAAGTCATAGGTAAGGTTGAGAGTATGCAAAAACAACTGAGGTAGGGAAAACAGTAGAGAAAAACACTCTTTAAGTTCTCATTCTTACCTTCATTTGGTCATGTTTTACTACACTGAGAAGAATCTGACAGGAAGATGTCCAAAATTCCATTCAAATCTTGAAACGAAGCTTTCTTGTGCACCATAGACAAATCACTTTCATATTTTTATGTAATACCAAGCCATTATTTGGTATTGTGTTCTTATACTTAACTATAAACCATTTTTGTAACAGTTTGCATTTAAACTGGCAAAGTCTAGTTGGTATCTTCCCCTCCATATCAGAATTGCAAACTCTTTTGGAGGGAAAAATGCAAACTGTACCTAATTAGTTCAGATATAACTGCAAAATGTAGTCCTGTACAAGCCATGACATAACTAAGCATGCTGTGCAGGAGGAGAAGTGAATGTGCAGTTTATTAGTTAGTGTGATATATGAACTGCTCTATCACACACAAGGAATTCAGTATTTGAGACTGCCCCAAAAAGCATTGCCTAAATGCTTAAAATATGAAGCTCTTTAGTAATTCAGATCTTTAATCTTAGAATTGGCAATTCTAGAATAAATCTAGAATAATTGCCTCCAAGAACTGTTACGTTTTATTTTAAACTTCATCTGTGCTATGGAGAACTTTCACTTACCAATGCAATGTAATATTGTAAATAATACTTTTTTTAATGTTGCCGTATCTGTTAATGTGAAATTTCTACATTAAATAATTCTTGGTGTTGGATCCTTGTTAACAAATTTCTCCATTTTTGTTTCTTCAATTCTGGTTTATAGTACCAAATGGGTGTCTGGGAGGTTTATAACATATTTACATTGAGTTTTAAAAAATTGTGTCTCTGGAACTGAATTCCAAACAAAATTTCTAAGTATTAAAAGCCATTGTTTTTCCAGTGTAAAATATGTTCAAGTTTCAGGAAAGATATATTCCAATGGAAGACAATATTTATAATTCAGGGTTGAACTATGGAATTCTTGGTGCTCTGTGATCTTGATTGTTTGTTTGCAGATATTTAATTACCTAACTAAGTAACATCAGTGTCACTTAGAGAACATCTGAGAGCAACTATTGGATTTTCCTATCTGTGGTTACGTGAGTCTAGATAGCATGGGTAATATCAGCTTATGCCATTTGGACTGAGTCTGCTCCAAAATTCAAGCTCCCCCCTTTGCTGTGGCCACTCCCCAGTTTTCAACTCAGTCTTAACCAGAACAAACGTGTGTTGCAGGGCTCCACTCTAATTACACTTGGAGCCTGGTAGCAAAGGAAAAAAAGTTTTAAAAGTGCTTCAGAGGCTTGAAAACAGCTAGTTCCAAGTGAGTGGGGTTTATTTGGCTCCCAGGGCTTGGGGATTGTGCTAAAGGCTCCCGACCCAGCGCGCGGAGCCAGGACCACGTGGGGGCAGCTCCAGGTGATCGGCCTGATAAGGGCCAACAGCTTACTGGCACGGCAGCAACAGAAACCACTTGCAGTTTCTCTTTCGTTTTCCGGAGCAACGAGGGGATCACCTTGGCTGCAAAACACACAGCGCAGCAGCTTGCAGCAGCGGCCCTGGAGAGCAGCCAGCTCAGGAAGGCTTTGCAGCAGCGCAAAGCAACCACTAGATTGGGCATCGGCCTGGGGACAGCAAAGGAGGAAAGACAGCCCCCCAGCTGAGGGTGCTATCGACCACGGTGCCAGTGCTGCATTTCCAGCTCCAGCACTGAGGAAATCGCGTGGGCGCCTCCTGACCCCAGATCTGGTTGGTGACCGGCAGGGTGTGGCTGCAGCCCAGCAGTAGCCTTTCTAGGCTTGCTTAGCCGGTTTGCCAGGTAAGGAGAACAATTCTTAATTTTGATCAGGCCTTCATGTGTTAATTGTTTGTGCTTGGATTAATAACTCCTCATCTCTCCTTCCAGCAGGTTCCATTCTTCCTCTGGCTCTTCCTTGTACCGTAGCTAATTCTCCAGGTGGGATGGCAGATAAAGAGCAAGAAAGGGAACCCAGCCCTTCCACTTCCAGAGGCAGATCCAGGGGCAGACAGAAGAGGAAGGCCCCTGAGCATAAAGCACTTTCCAGAGAAGAACCAGAGGCCCAGAAGGAACAAAAGGCATCTGGTAAAAGGTTGGAGAAACACCACCATGTGGCTGGGGGGAAGGGCAGGAGATCATCTCCCTCTGATGATTCAGGCCCGTCTGAACAACCCCGTTTTGCATCTGGAAGTAGTGCCTTCTACTTCTGCTGGTACTTCTCGCCCTCTTATATGGTCTCCCGATAATTCCTCTGCTATTGGGGATCCAACTCCCTTGGGAGAACATGGAGGGGATGAAGGTGATTCCATAGTCATGGAGGAGTCTCTTCCTCTACCTCCTAAAAGGGCTAGAGCTGTAACTGAGGCATCCAACCCAGAAGATGAGGATGAGGCTGTACCAGTGCATCTGGAAGCCATCATTTCAAAAGCTATAAGAAGGGGAGTTGTAGAGGCACTCTGAGCTACCAGGAGACCAGTCTCTGAGGCCTCAGACCATTCAGATCCAGACAGGTCTTTTCATGATAGGGGAAACTACTCCTTTAGGAACAGGGACTCTCCTGTCCCGTCGTTACCTAGTGTTTCCTACAAGGACGCATGAGGAAGAGAAAAAGGAGTCTGATTTCTCAGAGGATGAAGATACGGTCCCAGAGAGGCCATCCTTTACTGGCATTTTTGATGCTCAGAAGCTTAGAGCATTATTATTTAAAGCCAAGAAAACAGCAAAGTTGGGACCTGGGGCTGATGTTGGAGAAGTAGAAGGGGATGGCATGGTTCCCCCTGACCACCTTTTCGATGAACCTGCAGTTAGACCAGAAATGGTTCCTATCCCTAGACTATTCCTGAATGTTATCCATAAACAGATGGAAGTCCCAGGTACATCCACAATGTTGTCTGCCAACGAGAGGTGCTTCTTCACTATGGGACCTGAGCTCACCAGTTCCTTACAAGTACCTACGGTAGATGCACCTGTAGCTGCTATGATTTCTGCCTCCTCCAATCCTGCAGACCCAGAGGAGGCACTAAAAGCTGAGGACAAGAGGACTGAACAGTCCCTCCAACGCACTCACCTGGCAGCTGCATGGGCAGTTAAGGCGGCTTCTGCCACTTCCTTCTTCATGAGATCTTCTCTAAGGTGGCTTCGTCAATTACAGGACAGGGTTCCAGCTTCTGATGTGAGAATTCATCAAGATATTCATAAATTGGTTGCTGCTGCAGAATTCACCGCAGATGCAACTCTGAATAGTGCCAGGTTTGCCTCTAAGGCCATCGCCACGTCCGTTGCTGCCCATCGAATGTTTTGGCTCAAGAGTTGGCAAGCAGACAGGCGTCGAAAGTGGAAAGTGGCCTCTTCACCTATAAAAGGGGACAAGTTGTTTGGCGAAGTCCTGGAGCCCCACCTGATGGAAACCAGAGATAAGAAGAAGTATCTGCTTTCTCTAACACAAGGCTCCAGTTTCAGGGCTGCTCCTTATAACCACAGGTCCTCTTACAGAGGAGAGGGCAGTTCCGGGACTCAAGGGTCTCAGAGAGAGCCCTACAACTGGCAGAAACGTCCCCAGGACAGAGCTGCCCGAGATAAACCACAGTTCTCAGGCAAGTGGCCCTTTTGTGGAGGAGGAAGTTGCTTCTTCAGGTGCTCCTGCTAAATGTAGCAGTAGTCCTCCCATTGGGGGCAGATTATCCCATTTTGCTGCCCATTGGGAGACTACCACATCTGATGCTTGGGTGTTGAGGACAATTAGACAGGGCCTATTCCTTGAATTTTGATCTTCCCCCCAGATCTTTTGTTCAGTCTCCAAAGTACCATCTCATAGAAAATTGATGGAACAGGCAATACAACATCTTTTGGACATCAGGGCCATCCAAACAGTCCCAATTAATCAACAAGGCAAGGGATTCTATTCCCGTCTGTTTGTGGTATCTAAGTCCTCTCGGGATGGCGAGCCATCCTAGATTTAAAAAGGCTCAATAAATTCGTGTTGTACAAGCGTTTCTGGATGCATTCGCTACAGACTATCTTAGCCAGCGTCAGGGAGGGTGACTTCCTCACCTCTATAGATCTAACTAAAGCGTATCTTCATATTGGAATTTGCCAATCACACAGACAATATTTACATTTCACTTACCAAGGTAAACATTTCCAATATCGGGCTATGCCCTTTGGACTGTCCTCTGCGCCCAGGGTGTTCACCAAAATCTTAGCAACCCTGGCAGCCCGCTTAAAGACCATTCCCATTCGGGTTCAATGTTACTTAGATGATAGTTTGATCCAATCTTCCTCTAAGAACTGGGCCCTAAGGGATCTACAGACAACTATTACTATGTTACAAGATCACACTTTTTCTATTAATAAGAAGAAAAGCCATTTTTCATCTACCACATTTGGGGGCTAGAATTGACACAATTTCTTTTTCTCTCACAAGAGAGGATAGACAGTTTACACTTAATGACTTTGGAGGTAGTGAAGGCTCGCTCTTCCACCTTGGCTCTTCTTTCCCAACTATTAGGAAAAATGGTTTCTGCCATCTCCATTGTGCCTTGGGCTAGGCTTCATTCCAGGAAGCTTCAATGGTTCCTTTTGCCTCATCAAAGGGCAGGCAGAAGTCATTCGGCCATCAGGGTCTCAGTCTCTCTGTCAGTCAAACGATCATTGTCGTGGTGGTCTTCTCCTGCCCTGCATGAAGGACAATTATTCAAAGAACCTTCTTGTATAGTCATCACCACAAATGCCAGTGTCTCCGGCTGGGGAGCCCATCTAGACTCGCAATTGGCACAGGGCCTGTGGTCCTCCTTAGAGAAAGGGAAGAGTATTAATTGGTTGGAATTAAGAGCAGTTCAGTGGGCTCTCAAACAATTTAGGTCCAGCATATATTATGCTCATGTTCTTAACAGAGAATACTGCCACCAAGGCACATATTAATAGACAAGGAGGTACCAGATCTCTAGCTCTAAGAGTCTGAGTGTCTGGGACTTTGGGCTGAAAAGAATCTCCTGTCAATCAGCGTGGAACACATCTCTGGGGGGAATAATGTGCAAACTGATTGGCTAAACAGGGCAAAAATTGACCCATCAGAGTGGAGTATTCCCCCTCTTGTTTCAGGAGCTGGTTCAAATATTCAGACTTCCAGTGGTGGACCTGTTCGCCTCTCCGTCCAATGCCCAACTTCCCAGGTGCTTCACCAGGTATGCGCACCAGGGAGCAGAGGGGACCAACACCCTCTGGAGCCATTGGCCTCAGGGCCTTCTGTATACCTTCTCTCCTCTTCGGTTGTTGCCAGCGGTAATCCGGAAAATTTTGGAGGAGGAGGCAGAGGTCTTACTGCTGGCTCCATACTGGCCCAGACGCCCTTGGTTTGCAGATCTGGTGAACCTCTCGTGCTCCCGCTCTTGGAGGATTCCCCCTCTCAAGGTCTCTCCAAGGAGAAATCTCACACCTGGACCCTCAGTGGTTCCAGCTGACTGCATGGCGGTTGAGCGGAGTGCGCTGAGGAAGCAGAAGATTTCTGAGAAGGCCATCCAGACCATCTTAGCAGCCAGAAGACCTTCCACTAACAGGATCTATCAAGCCACTTGGAAGGCTTTCTGCCAGTGGTGTTTAAAAATCAAGATCTCTCCCATTTCGGCCTCAGTGGCCAACATTCTGGATTTTTTGCAGGAGGGTCTAGACAAGGGACTCTCCGCTAATACCTTGCGTAGGCAGGTAGCAGCTCTTTCTTTGGTTTTGGTTTTGCATCGAAAGGGTTCTCTGTCTCACAATCAGACCATTTGTAAGTTCTTAAAAGGAGCTCTAACATAAGGCCACTGGTGGTTCATAGATTTCCCACTTGGGATCTTCCTAAAGTCCTGAAGGCATTAATGTCTCAACCTTTGAACCACTTACATCAATAACCTTGCACCTCCTATCTCTCAAAGTGGCATTCCTTGTAGCCATCACCTCGGCTAGGAGGATTTCTGAGTTAGCCAGTCTTTCTGTCAGGGATGACTTGTGTGTCTTCCATACAGACAGAATGGTGTTACATTTAGATCCTTCCCTTATCCCTAAAGTTAACTCCAGATTTCATAGGGCTCAGGAACTTGTCCTTCCCAATTTTTGCCCTAATCCTTCCCACTCACTCGAGCGATCATGGCACACTCTGAATGTATGAAGGGCTTTGAAAACTTACCTCTGGAGGACTCGTCTGTTCCGCAAGTCAGAGGCTTTGTTCATTTCATTCCAACCCAGTTCCTTAGGGTTGAAGGTGTCGCCAACGACAGTGGGCAGGTGGATTCAGGCCTGCATAACATTATCACATCTCGGCTCTTCCGGTTCCACAAGGAGTGACGGCACATTCCACTAGGAGTGCAGCCCACAATGGTGGCATGGGCTACCCAATCACCCATTGAAGAGATCTGCAGAGCGGCCAGATGGTCTTCGCAGTCTCCCTTTATTTGCCATTATCACATTGATGCCTTTGCTGCGGCTGATGCCGCTTTCAGCAGAAGGGTCCTGCAAAGTGTGCATGAACACTGATGTAAGTAGGACCAGACTCTTGCCCTCCCTGGGGCTGGATGACTTTGGTATGTCCCATCCTATCTGGATTCATGTAACCACAGATAGGAAAATGAACATTGGATTACCTGAATGTTCATTTTCTTCTGTGGTGTAGTGAGTCCAGCCCCACCCTGGTTCGTCTGGGCTGGGGTGGGCTGGGGCAGGGTGCAATAATATGTGTTCTGTTTATTTGCAACTGTAGAATCATGTCCAGTCTGCCTTGGTGCTTCATCGAAAGCTGGCGAGTGGCCACAGCAAGAGGCAGAGCTTGAATTTTGGAGCAGACTCAGTCCAAATGGCATAAGCTGATATTACCCATCCTATCTGGACTCACTACACCACAGAAGAAAATGAAAATTCAGGTAATAAAAAATTATTGTATTATCCTTTTTACAAATGGTGAAGTGAGAGGAAGAGAATAACATAGACTCCATCAATGTCTCATTGCAATTAGAATGATCAGGATATCATTCCAGAAGAAAAAGATATTTTAAGAAGGAATTCATGAAGGATTTCTGGCTAGTTTGACTAGCAAGAAGCTTTTAGAAGTGTCATGAAATATCTGAAATGCCTTTTTTTCAATGTTTGTTTAAAAAAAACTTGAGTAAATAAAGCATGAAAGAGAAGATGAGCCCTTTGGGGGTCATAAAATTCAAAGCAGTAGAGAAAGGTGTGCCAAAATTCATTCATGTTTTCCGGGCATAACGTTACTTGCAGTGCTTCAGATATGCTTTTGTTCACATGCATGTTTCTGATCTGGAACAGTATATATAGAATGACAGAGTTGGAAGGGACCTTGNAGGCAGGAAACTCTACACTACTTCAGACAAGTAGTTATCCAGTCTGTTCTTTAAAACTTCCAGTGTTGGAGCATTC
>AZIM01002255.1:52370-79540 GCA_000516915.1 Ophiophagus hannah
ACTCTGATTATCTGTTATCTGTTAATTGAGCCATTGCTTCTTCCAGAATGGCCAATTGCATCATTTTTTATAAAGTTTCTGAGTTTCAGAAACTATATCAGCTGTATTACCATGGTGTTCATCTGGCAGGTAGTCCTGAGTTCTAATGATGGTCTTTGTTTTCAAAATAAGAAACTTTTCACACCTCATTTATTTTTATCACATGGAAGAACCTGATTCAGATTACTTCCAAGTTATATCTTTTCTTGATTTTTCTTAAGGCCATTCTGTTCTATAGACTAGGAATGTGCAAAATGTTTTTAATCTAAAATGTTTTCAGTTGGAAATGAGTTGCTCCAATCAGTTTTAAAGTACAATACCTTGAACTTAAAGTAATCCTGCGCTGAACTTAAACTTTTGAACAACAGTTTTAAACTTAAAACAAATCTTCCAAGCTCAAATGTTTCAAATTCAAAAAAGTTTTCCATAATCCTGCTGTAGTTCTTTGTGGGGATTTGTGTGTGCCGGTATGTGAAGGTCCAAATAATTTTTTATAATTGTAAATTACATGTTTATCTTTAAGAAATTAAGTTAGTTTTTAAGTAACAAATAGAACAAAGAACAAAATATATCATTATAAACCAAGTAGGTGTCAAATATGTACAACAACATTTTGAGGAGTGTTTGGGGGAGAAAATACCAAAATTGGTATACTCAAGGTGAAAGGAATAATCCTTTTACTGCCTTTATGTCACAATCCCTTAAAGAAAGAGAAGAGCCTATTGAAATCCGGTTTGGTCATCATGTCCAGATAATTGTTTGCTGTGATAGAGGTAAAAAAAAAAATCCAGGTTGAGAGCCACAAGCATACAGTCAAAGCTCTTCCCCATTTTTATGTGTGTTAAGATATATTGTGATTAGACTTTTTTGTTACAGGAAAAAAGGGTAGAGCTTTGATTGCATGCTTGTGGCTGTCATCTTGACTTTTTTGACCACTTCCCTATGGATGCATCTATTCTTTATCAAATGCTATTGTGAACCCACCCATCCTTCTAGGAAAGAATAAGATAGCTCCAGTTAACGATCCTGACCTACCAATTAGTTATTTATTTGTAGAATTTATTGATTGCTCATCTTACTTCAAGGTAACTCTGGACGGCTTCCAATTGTAAAAGATAAAAACTATATAAACTAAAAACATAAATAAGTTAACAGAAAAAATCAAACACTGTGGCCCAATTAAAAGATGGGGAGGGCAGGAGCAGGATGATGAGGAGGTGGGATCTGTTGTTAATCCAGTGCTCAATTTGTGGCTGGGTTAAACCATAGCACTTCTAGACTCCATTGCTGTATCTTCACATGAGTATGGTTTGCAATTCCATTATCCTTTATACCTTTTCTTTTTAAAACTCAAGTTCATAGTATAATGTTTCCGTGGCTTAGTCAACAGAGTAGAATTATTAGGGGAGCATGTATAGAAATTACAACATAAATATAAATAAGACTACCTATATAGTATGTATTCTAGCCCTGCAGAAGCTGTGTGTTTTCTCCAAAAGAACACCTACACCATGAGTGTCAAACTCGATCGCATCACATGACATATCATGACATATCATGACGTTTTTTGCCTTTGCGGAGCCAGGGTGGGTGTGGCCTGCACATGATGCATCCGGCCTGCAGGCTGCCAGTTTGAGAAGCCTGACCTAGACTGTGCTGATGTTCCAGATCGTTATTAAAATAATAGAAGCTCTTTCTGTTGACCTTCCTAAGAGCTCTCTTTTGACCCTGATTTTCTTTTAATGGATCTTGACTCACCCATAAGTTGGAATATGTCTCCACCTAAGCTGTTGAGGTGATTTATGGTTTTGCTCCCCCTGTTACAATAACCCTTTCCTTTTCTGGTTTATTCTATTGCAGTTTTGTTTGAGTGTTACTACAACCACTGCTAGATTGGGTGATTTTAGAAATTTAAATTGCAACTAAACAAATTATACATAATTTTGTATCCCAGAATGAATCACATAATTCATTCATCACAGAATAATTCTGAGAGAAATGTTAGTGTTTCTTTTTAGTCAATAGACACAAGTGCATCCTTTCAATATCAAAAGCTATATATGTGGTTCCTGAAAGGCTTGGGTACAGAGCCTGCCCATTCCCATCCCCCTGAGATTTTCACCCATTATTATCCAGTTGGGAAATTGTTAAATACATGAGTGTAATCACTCACTACTGGAGTGTGGTACTAGGCAAATCACTTAAAACCTTTTGCCTAGAAAAGTTGTTGCCATATGTGCTTTGTGAAGATGCGGATATATATCAGAACTTATATTGGAATAAATGGGAAGTAGTGGAATCACTTTATTCCCTTTTAGTGACCAGATGTTGTAAGGGACAAACAAGCTAATAATTCTAGATGGAATATGCATATATCTATTCTGGAAGTTTCAGATACATTTAGCTAATATGAGAGTTAAATTGCTGTTCACTGTTTTGGCATAAGACAAGATTCCTTATGGAAATAGCATTATAGGCTTGTGATAGATCACAATGGCAGTCATGTTTCATTTCATTTCCTTCAGATCCTTGCCTGAATTTGCAATTCTATTCCAATTTCTCCCTTCAGCTACTTCCCAAGCAGATGCTGTCAGTGTATTGCCATGGAAACACTGAGTTCGCCTCTCCATGGAATTGTGTGCTGAAAAAATATTAGTTTAAAAACTCTGCAGTGTTTGTATTGATGGAGCTGAGGTTGTTAACCAGGATGGATTGCCCCAGGGATGAAAAAAAGCCCACTAATAGGCAGTAAGGCTGCAGAATTTGCCTTCAGAGAACATTTTTCAATAAAATACAATAGATTTCCTACAAATACCTATTGCCTTGTGTTTATTATGCCTTATATACACTTGCTTTTAATCTATTACAGTGGCCTCTGTAATGTGCAGATAGTTTGAGGAAAGCTATGTGTTTATATCTCCAGGAAATCAAAATGGGATTTTACTTCACAACAAACCTTTAAGGTAGACAAGTTTGATAGAATTTGATAATAGACTATGACCCATTTGGGTGCCCCTTAGTTTTAGAAGGTTGGCAGAGCAACATTTACAGTAAGCAGTCTGTTAATGGTGACTAGATGTGGATAGTTCCTAAATGGACCATACCTATGGAAGAAGAACTGCCCGCATATGGGTGGAATATAAATAGGCCATCAACAACATATGATAACCAAAGAGCTCAAAGGACAATAGGAAGAAAATGTAGATACCAGTTAATTAGAAAAAGAAATCAGGTGAGTGGATCAGGCTGCTAGTTAATATGTGTTAACCATAGTATCTATATATAATCTCTAATATAAAGACAGTAGCTGTGTTCTGATGACAGAGCTACTCATGGTTAACCTAACTACAGCTTGCTTTACCCAATTCTCAGAGTTCATATGACACAATGATCCAACATAGGTTGGATTTGCCCAACATTCTAAGTGAAAGTGTGGCATTGTGATTCAAGGTGTTGCAAATACAGCCACACTGTCTGAATACCAGGTGCTGGGGAACATAAATGGGAGGGACGATTATACTACAGTTCTTCTGTAGGCTTCTGATTGGCTATAATGGCAACAGTGCTGGATTAGACAGACCATGGGCCTGGTACAGTGGGCTTTTTCTTACTTCTTTTATGCTTATATTTTTAGACCTAGTGTCACCAGTAACTGCTACTTTGCACTTTGCTTTTGATGCTTCAGTGCTTTTTGAAAATATTGCCCTTTTAAAATATGCTTTTTATACTTCAGTTCATCCTAAATAAAATGCTTTTGATCCAAGAGTGGAAGGTAGGTAAAATTTTTCCTTTAGTTTGAATTCTTTTAAGAGTGAGAATTGTCTCTGTATTATGAAGGATTATTAAAGCAGTGTCAATCAAACACTTGATGGCAGATCGGATTCAGAGGATATTAACTTTGAATGGAGTGTCATAATCTGTATGTGTGTTGTGCATTTGTACGTACAATTTCATGTAATGATTGGAATGACTGAAGGCAAAAAAACAGTAGGGTTGAGATCAGTCTGAGGACTGTAGCCATTCAATTTTCTTGGCAGTGCAACAGAAATAATTTGCCATGGTCTTCTTCCAGGATGCCTTTTTTCATTAATAGTAAACCTTGTATTTATAATGCAATCTATGTTATTATACCTGTGGCTCAATTGAACCTTTCCTTTATTCAGATAAGCTGCTGCATATAATCTGCTGCTCTCCCCACAAAGATTGGGTCCTGTTATCTTCAGGCACAGCAGTCATGATTCTGCTGCCAGGAAGGAAAAGCAACACATCTTAGGAAGAGATATTTCTCTAATTATTTTGAGCTTTGAGAGGAATAGATTCCAGCTGATGCTTGCAGTGTAAATGCTAAGTTGTAGAACAGTCACAATCATTTCTTCACTATGCCTTCAGGTCTTGTATACTTCCTTGAAGAACACCAACTGTGCATCGACTGTTTAGTTGAAAAGTTGGAAGGAAGACTTGGCATGACTGCATCTTCCTTCAACTTGATATATATCCTCCCAAAAAGTGATGAGTTTCTTATTGGCCACTAAAGGCAATTCAGCGCATGTGTTGAACTGAGAAGGTGCCATATCCTATAATTATTCGATAATAAAATTAATAACCAGAATGGCCTTATATTTCTTGTTCTCCCAAATTGGGATCAGATCCATTTCCCTTCTTTCTCATCTGCTGATTACTCCCAGTGCTATCTAGCTTGTGTTTCCTATTGTATTACATTTTGGTTTTTCTTTTTCTACTATGAACTTTGATGGAACTTCTCTTGATAAAGATTTCATTGTTGGTTTTAATATCTGTAGGTTATTGCTGTCTTGCAGACAAAGTTAGGAAACTTGGTAATGTTGACTCAGACAAAAAGCATATAGAAAGTCAGTGGCAGATTAATAGGAACCTGACTCTGCTAGAGTGACAAACAGCACTGTAACATCTTAAGGTTCTTTGTTGTTGAACTGAAAAGCTGAACAGGACATTGTTTCCCTGGGCAATACACATGAAGGGACCTTACCCAATTTATGTTTCAGTGTTTGAAAGACTTGGATGGAAAAATATGTTAAAGCAATGCAATAACAGAAATATATTAAACTAAAAACAAGTTATGCCAGTATTTACTTTTAAAAACTGTCTGCATTACCACACCAAGAGAGACAGGAAGAGAGACAGAGAAGAAAAAATACACTAACTTAGGTTGCAGTGGAATGAAAATCCTCTGCATGTGTGCTGTGGTAAGAGAGTTCAAGGAACATTGTCCCCCTGGTCCTCTTCAAGTCTTCAGAAGACCTGATCTTGAACTGATATATCCCGTAACCTAGAGAACAGTATTTGGTTTAAATAAAAGCATCCTGCCTATGCCCCCACTAGTGATTTATCAAAGAACCTGTGTGTCACCATGTAAAAATATTCCCCCCTCTCCATAAGCTCTCACTACTCCACCACAGATTTTGGGTACATAAAATCCTACAGTTTTTATTGTGAACATGACCAGTGGTGTGTTTGGGGCATATTGGAAGGCATGGGTTACCTCCCCTCTTGTCTATAACTCCACCTCTGCTTGCTCTCCCAGCATAGTCCCTCTTCGTTTCTACTATTTCCTGAGTTCCTCGCATACCTAGTCATCTCCACCAGCTTTTCTTCATGAATGAAGACAGGACTCCATGGGGTGGGGTGGGGAGAAGAAGGAACATATTTGCCAATGCTATTTTAACAATACTCTTAATGGCCAGGGTGTGTGTGTGTGTGTGTGTCTGTCTGTCTGTCTGTCTGTCTGTCTGTCTGTTTATATATCTATATATCTGTATCTATATCTATATATTACTTGGATATATATATAATTTATATTTTTGTTTGTTTGTTTGTTTGTTTGTTNNNNTATTTATTTATTTATTTATTTATTGATTTATTTATTTATTTATTTATTTATTTCTGGCTAGTTGCTACAATCATGGCGAGATCTGCCTCCTTCCTCCCTGGGAAATTCAATTATTTAGTATCTATATATTTCTTTTTTTCATATTATTTTCACTTGGAAGGCTCAAATGTTATGTGTAGGAATGGTAGGCAAAGCAGCAAACTCCTAAGGAACCCCATATACCTGAGGCAGAGTCCTAAGGCACCCCATTCCTTCTGTGGTGCCTTCCCCTGGTGGTATTTGAGGTGCTGAAGTAGGGAGGGGGGTTGTAAAGCCAGAGGAAGAAACCATCTTCTACCTATATACTGTATAACAAGAGGCAGACCCCCATTTCATTTAGCAGTGGCAGAGAACAATATAGGGGCTGCCAATGTGGATAACGAACAAATGTTATGCTGGCATTTGTTTGATCAAAGAGGAATTGGTAGCAGGGAAAGGAAAAGGCTCACAATTGTGTGTCAAAAAAGAAAACAATTACAGTAGGCTCTGTAAGAGGCAGTAAATAGAAGTAGTGCACATGTAAGAAGGCAAATATATTTTCAGATGCCTTGACACAGAGTGTTTTTCTGGACACAGCAAAATGATCTCCAATATATTCCATTCTTTTTTTTCCAGCACTTCAGAAGATTAGCTCCTATAGCCATTTGTGTCAGAAGCCTAATTAAATCTGAATCATATAAATTTGAAGTTGAAAAGGACCTTTTTTCAGGCAGTCAGAAAGAAGACAAGTTTCATTTTACAGATAAGGAAGTGAAAATTGATTCTAAACTTTGTGAGTGGAGGACTGGGGAGAGCAACTCAAGCAGAATTTACCTGAATTCTATTCTCCACAAAATTTCCAGAGGTGAACAATATATATTTTAAAGAGAAGATACAACTGAGGGTCCTATTGTACCTTACAGCAAGAATTGGTGACATTCTGATGCTGAAAAAGTGGCAATTCTATTTTGAAGGAAGAGCCACTGGAGCTTTTCTTGTGTTTCTGAGACAGAAGAGGGAGAAAGTCAGATTCCAGATCAGATCTCTTACATAAACCTGCAAGGACCAAGGGTTAAGGAATGGGATAATGAGAATAGGATAATCTGTGATTTTCTATATTGGAGAAAATCATACAAATATCATACAAAGCTTCTCCCCACAGGACTTCATATTCCATGAATAGAACAAAGCCACTTTCAAGAGACAGAGTAGAACTGCTATTAATTTCCCAAACTAAAATCTAATTCCAAATGATGCATTATGTTCATTGGCATCAATATTTTGTAAAGGTTAAGGTATTAGACATTCCTTCTTGATCCAAATGGCTTCATTGGATTGTTGCTATGGTAAAATGAGGGGAGATCCTCATATCCATCCTGAATTAACCATTAAGTAAAATAAGTATGTGCTTAGGGTATCAAGAGAAGTAGGGTAGCACAGAGGATCTTCCCCCGGCTATTATGCCCTTTAATCTTTCCCTGCCACATTCAGTTCTAGTTTTCAACACTTATTAAGTCTTAATGTATTTTCAGTTAAGCAATGGAAAGGCCAAGCTTGGGGCACCATTCTGAGCTGTGTTTAGCGTATGAATTGGCTGTAATCCAGTCCTGACACTGCCTTTAACCACTTGGAAAAAATGTGGCATATAAATAAATAAACAAGATGGATGCACTTTGTAATGCTTCACAGATTCTGCTCCTGAAAAAAAAAACCTTTTATTTTATACTTAATATTTGTTCAGGCATTTTCAGTTACTCCCTAATGACGAGATCGAGAAGACAATCCATTCTGATATACTCTTGCTTAATCTATTTGACTGATTGAGTTTTCCTGGTGATGGAAAAGGGAATAGCTTTTATTAACACCTTTTGTCTACTCTCTGGACTTGTTAAGGAAAAACACAAAAAGGCTTAGGAGAAAGAAAAGATGTTGCATTTTAAAACAACACCTAACCCTTAGTGTGCATTCCTTGCCTTGTACAGCTGGATGAGTGTATGTGTGCACATATGTGTGTAAGAGGGTAAGAAGGGTAAGAAGGATTATACTGATTTTATTGTGGAGAAGAAATACCTCTCTAACATCTTGCCCTGAATATTTAGTTACTTGGAGTTAGATGTGAATTACAGCATTGTTTTTTGGTTCACAAGAATCTGATGGACAGCTCCAAGCTGAAAAAGTACAAAATTGGATTCTGAACTATCAAGAGTAAGGGTAGACAATATGAAGCCCTCCAGTTGTCTTAGGACTATGATTCCCACTAGCTAAATTCACTGGAGTCCTATAGTACATGAATTTCAGCATGAAGATCAGATCGGAATGATAGGTGATTTGGAATAATTGTTCACATGTCTCAATACATCAGGTTTTGTAACAGTTGGGATACGCTGACCCTACCAGATTCTTAGTTTTTAAGCCTGAAAGCTGAAAGTTGCAAAATCTATCCAAAGTAATGTGCCATAACTATGACACATCACTGGTTTGAACTTCTTAGTCTGCTTGCAATGTCAGAACTAGGTATTACTTAGGAGGAAATTGGGCATGTATTTTCTCTTAGGACAAATAAAATAATAGAAGTGATTAAGGTACAATTCAGATTGGGAAACTTATTTTTCTTTGGCATTTATTTATTTATTTATATCCCATCTTTGTTATTTTTATAAATAACTCAAGGCTGCAAACATATCTAAAACCCAAATAGCTCTCACCTTGAACCCACACCTCTGACATACAACATTTAAAAAGAGACAGAGGGAAAAAACCAATGGAAATATCCAGTGGATCTTTCACATCATGCAATTAAAATTCACTAATCAACAAGTTTTAATCAGTATATGTGATGCTTTTGACAACAAATCATGCCTGAATCTCATCAGGCTTCCAGACATTTGCATATTTTCACTTTCCTTTATTCCCCATTTTTTCCTCTGTCTTCAGCGCCTGCTCTCCTTGTTCTTTCATCACTGGCATTATCACATTGTAATGATAAGGTCAAAGAAATGTAAAAAAATGTATTGCCAGGAATAACATTATACGTGTTTTTTTTCTTTAAAAGTACATGTGATAATTCTTAGTCTTATTATTCATGTTTATATTGAAAGATTGGCTTGATAAATATAAAATGAAATGTAAGACACAAATACTGATTTGTATTTGAGATTTGGAAAAGAACTATGGATAGCCTATGGATAACAGATTAAATGAAAGTTAACCTATGGAGGCCATTGTGTTTATTTAAACCTTTCATTACTGCATTTAATAAGTGATAATGTAATACAGTAAATGATCAACACTCGATACAAGAGGAAAGGAGAAAAAGTTTAAAATATTAAAATGGGAAAGGTCTGGGAATTTGATCTAGTAGTTAAGGCACCAGGCTGGAAAGCAGGAGGTTGTAAGTTCAAGTCCTGCCTTAGCCTGAAACCCAGCTGGCTGATCTTAGCCCAATTCACCTCATGGGCTAGTTGTTGGGGGGAAATAGGAGGAGGAAGGTATGCTGGATATGTTTGCTATCTTGAGTTATTTGTAGAAATAATAAAGGTGGGACACCAATAAAATAAAATAAAATAGGTGGTGATAATTTCCATCAAACTTTCCCTCTTGTTCTTTATATCCTATTTTACCTTGGGTGCTCTGTATTGCTCTTCACTATAATTGTTTTCTTGTTATTTTGAATGGACTGTAATACGCTAATATAATTCATAAAAAGAAATATTCCCCAACCTGTTGTTCTCCATATAGGATCTCGTTCTTCAGTTCAGTCATTGTCTCTCAGCAATTGTTTCTCTGAATTCCTGTGTGTGTTAACAACGATAATACTGTATCAAGCCATCTTATCCTCCATCAGCTTCTTTTGATTGCCTTTGATTTTTCTAAGCATCTAAGTCATTGTTTTCTCCAGTAACTCTGGCTTTTGCATTATGTGTTTGAAATATTTAAGCTTTACTTTCATAATGATCAGTGTTTCTAGTGAACAGCCTGGTTTTACTTCTAGTATTGAATAATTTGTTTCTCCTGGAGTCCTATATAATCATAGCAATTTTCTCCACCACGTTTCAAAGGAATAGAGTTATCTCATTCAGGCTTTCTGATTGTCAGATTTCGGAGGCATATCTGGGAGACATAGCACTGACAGTCTGTACCACTTTGTAAGTTTATGGCTCTCCACTTTGCTATTTTGTCTAGATCTGCCATAGCCTTTTTCCCAACTAGCAGATCTCTCTTTGTTTCGTGGCTACAGACACAGTCACTATCCCGGTACATTTTTTGAGCCTTTTTTGAGATAAAGTCTGTTGACTATTACAACTTCTTCTCCACTGTTTGCATTGGGCTGAAATTGTCTATTAACCTTAGTTCTTTTTTAAAACATTGAGCAGCAGACCGTTTTTGCACTTTTTCACCTCAGCAAAAAAAGACTTCTTAAGTCTTGTTCATTTCTACGAAAATGAATCATCAGCATATCTGAAGCTGTTGATATTTCTTTCAACAATTTTAATTCCAGTATCTATTTTTTCCTAGTTTGTCATTTTTCTCTAATACTTTGCTTTTAATTTATCAAATAAATAAGGTGATAATATAACATTCCCTATTCTGAACCTTTAGTTACTCCATATTCTGTTTAAACTCTTGCCTTTTGTCATTACACATATTTTACAATATTTACAGTGTGGCACATTATCCCTATTTTTCTAATTTCTTATAGTCTAGACATTAAAAGCAATTGTATAATTAATTCAGTAAAATATGCCTTTTTAAATTTCTCTTTTCCATTTCTGTTGGATGTTAGCAATGCGATCTTGAGGGTCCCTATTTCTTTGATGCCTCTGTTGTATGTAATGTTGAAATCTGGACTGAAAAATCTTGAGCATTATCCTATCAGTATGTGAAATAAGAACTATTATTTGGTACTTTGGATATTCTGCCTTGTTTTGTCCTGGAATATAAAAATCCTCGGCCTCTGCTTTGTTTTCATATCTACTTAAAAAATTCATGTAACATTAATACTGCCTCATCTTGTAAGATTTTAAAAAGTTCTGCCTGGCATGTCAACTTCTGCAGCTTTATTATTAGTAATACTTTTGAGGACTTTCACTTTCCAGAATGTCTGGTTCTAGGTTAGAATTCTGGGACCTTGTTTGCATAGTTCTTCCACATTTTCATGCCGTATTCTATTCTCCTTTATATTTTCTTACTCCTGTAGATTTGTCTTACCTTTAATCAGGCTTACTTCTGTGTGAACTATTTTGATTTTTGATTTTTTGTTAATTTTCTTAATGCTTGCTATTTTCTTTTCTATTTGATTGTTATCCTTAATTTCCTTGCACTGCCTATTTAAATATAACTCTTCACATCTTTTTGGCCTTTTCTGAAACTCAGTGTTTGCTTGGGTAATTTTTTTCTCCTGTCTGTTGCTTTTTGCTTTCTGCTTTTCTTCAGCTATTTTCAACATGACAGCAGGCAACCATTTCACTTTGTTTTATTTCTTGTTAGTCTGATGATTTTGTTTTCTTCAAGCTGTAATTTTGCAAGGAGTTTATTGTCTGTGCAGTATTCAGTACAAGTTCTATTTGTGTGACCAATTAGGGTTTATAAGTGTAATCGCTTGCAGAATATAGAGAATATGATGTACTAACACTGATAACCTTTTAACAACAGATCTTATCTTTTTATGTTGTCCATAATGGAAGATATTCCTCATATTCCCATTCAGTACATTTCAATTTGTTGATTCCTAGAACAGGAGCATTAGCTCTTGACATTTCAGCTCTGACAACATTACATTCTCCTTGGAGCAAGTTTCTAACATACCATGTACCAATGGCATCACATTTCTGAGCACATCAATATCAAGTTATTCTATTGGCTTTAATCCAGCCACAGGGAAAGCACCAGTGTTATCCAGACCCTCTGCTCTCCTCTAATAGTTCAATGGATACTTTTCTACTAGGGGAGCCATGTTCCATTATTACTGTTAGAATATACATTTGTTTCTTGACAAAAAATATTGGAGTGGTTGTCATTTCCTTTTTCACACTTTGGATGATTCCTTATAGTAGGCCACCTTTCTGGGAATTGCCACATATTGGAACTAGTGCAGTATTACTCTGTGGTTACTGATTAGCATTTGCTGACCTATTATCACTTACAGTTGGAAAAGGTAATTTTTTCACAATGTACAGAAATAGTTAGGTATTATATTTAGGGATTCTTTGCAGTCAAATGGGGCAAGTGAATTCCTGATGTGAAACACCAGAACCTCTTGCATGTAGCAGATTTTTCACAGCCTCATACATGCATGTCTGATTCTCATTAGCATAGTATTATTTACAGCTTGCACTCTTCCAGGTTCCAGTCCTAGAATATATTTTTGTTTTTTTATTTAATTAAACATTGCTGGGTGTGGGAACAATTTGGGGGTGTGACAGTTTAACTAGTGAAGCATGATTTTATTCTGAAAGAACACATCCTCTTGTGTCCTATGTAATTTATTTTACTTTTTAAAGACGCACCTGTAACCATCTCATTTATTTAATTGATGTTTTGCTCTGTGTGTAGTTGATTTCTCCACCTATATTTAAACTACTTAAAGTAATGTTAAACAGCAAATGGGCTGTATTATTATACCTGATTGAAATAAGCCGGAAATGGAACTTGAGCTCCCATCAGAAAGAACCAGGCTTTCCTGCAGAATGAGTATGTGGGAATGATCCTAGCAGCACAGAGAGGATAACTTTCCCAAAATGGCAATTACTTTATTTTGTTGAGAAGCATCAAGAATATCACTACTGATTTTTCACATCACCCTTACAGCCATATCAACAAGGCTTTGGGCTAAGAATAATACTACATTAAAAAAAATCAGTATGAGATTTACCTTGGATGGAAGTCATGGGTTAAATTTCTATTGCACACTGGACCTCCATTACCACCAGACAGTTGTCCTTTGGAGAGAATTCAGTCAGACAGATAAGGTTAGGGTTAGAGTTCACATGGTATTCTAGTAATTTTGATTCTTCTCAGAGATGGCATTCAGCAGGTTCTGACCAGTTCTGAAGAAGCGGACATTTTGAGTAGTTCAGAGAACCGGCAAATACTGCCTCTGANACAGAGCTGGAAAGCAGGTTAGTGAGGTGGGGAGGAAATGGGGATTTTGCAGTAATCTTCCCTTGCCATGCCCACCAAGCCATGCCCACCAAGCCACGCCACACCCACAGAACCCTTTCATTTGTTGTTCCACACAACACCCAGGGTGACTCTCTAGATATGATCATAGTTGCTAGCACTTCATGGAACTAGGAAAATCTTGGCCAATGCAGCCAATACTCAAAGCTGTTCATTTTAAAGTGCACAAAAAAAGCAGCAAGCAAAATATTCCCTCTTGGAACTACAGGCTGGACTCTCTCTCTCTGTTTTCATGCTAAAAATCAGGAATAGCACTGCATTTACATGGCAGAGTCACTGAACTGATATCCAAGCGTTTCTTTTCAGAGAGATGCACTCTAGTTACTATATTGAAATGAACAAGCGGTGCATATGCATATGCGTCAAGCCTTCACAATGGTTCCACTATATTAGGAATTTATCGATTTCCTTCTAACAAAGATTGCTCCGGGCAAAAGCCTGGAGCCCAATGATTGTACTTCTGTAATTGAAAATGTAAATTCTTGTGGCCCTGGGGCATTTGAGTGATAGTGCTTTTGCTTCACACTGGTACCCAAGACAATAGCCCAATCTCCAAGATGGCTTCTAGATACCATAAGCAATATAAATGGCAATTTGCAGAGGAAGCCATTTTGTTGAAGCTGACTGGGTTATACCCTAGAAAACCCTTAAACACATCATGAGCCTGAGCTGGTGGCGGCTGCTGCTCCTCCTTTGTCTGATGAGTGCAGTTTGCCAATACCTGCTGAGGTGCATAAATGTTGAAACAGTGTTAGCAGCTGTGACAAACTCTTTCCAGCAGTTGTCTTTACAGAACTCTGATGACGTTCTCTCAAAGGTCCTTGTCAATTCTCATTCTCTAGAGGTTCTGAACTTGTTGGCAGGGCTTTCATTTCTCTTCACAACATGCCAGTAAAGAGAGAATCACTGTTATTATGATTGTATCAGGCTGAGGATAAAATTACTTTGGCAGTTTTTCCTGCCTTACAATTTTATCCAGGGGCTTTGCTGTTTTTTTAAAAATAAATGTCATTAAATGAGTGGCTGTCCTCCTTTCTGTTGCTAACTAATTGCCTTTAACTTGCTATTATCATTCATAGCAAATATAGCCCCATTTTTCAAAGAGTTAGGAGATATCCATTCCTAGTATTGTACTGCTCTGAAGCAACATTTAGCAAGTGTGGCTTCCTATCACCACTATGCAGGGTCGAGAGAAGTTACAGACCTGTTACTAGTTTGCATCTGAACTTTTAAAAGGTAGAAAAACAATTGCTACATTGTCTTCCAATCTATGGATGTGTTAGTTGATTTTGAAATCAGAAACTATCAGTAGTGCAGTTTTTCTTGTGCAAATTTCTGTTCATCTCAGGATACAAAATCATTTTGCACATTTCCTTCAGGAATGAAAATAATTAACAGTATAGAGCAACCTTCTCCAAACGTGTGCCTTTTCTAGTCATTGGACTTCAGCTGTAATTATCAGCAAGAAGTGCCAAAAGAGCTGAAATGCAACATACGTGGACAACCAATCATTGGGAAAGGCTGGTATAGACATTCTTTCCAATGGGTTCCCTCTATCACATTCCTTTTCATTCTCTTGTGAGTGTTAATCATCTGAAATTCAAGCATGTATAAAAGTATCCATCACTGCTACATCCTGAATAGCACACCTAAATTTGCATATATTCAATTTTTATTTTTTATTAATTTCAATTCGCACCTAATGCCTACAATATAGGCAGACCTAAATTCTTTGTTTTTCTGCCCTCCCATGGTGAACTTTACAAATTCTTCCACTTTTTAATTATGATAATTTGAACCTTTACAGTGGTAGTAGTCTTGATAGAAATTCTGAAAGGTGCTTTTTAAAAAAAATCTTGATTTTTTATGAAATCCATTTCATAAGGGACTAATACAGAGCACTGACTGGCAGGAGAATGAGATAAACAATTTCATGAAGAAACACAGGAGAGTAGGCTGCTTTCAGAAATGTCATCGTCCAGGAAGAACCTTAAGTTTATGAACTAGCTCAATAAATAATCTATATAAAAACTGGAATGATTTGCTTTATGGATGAACTGCTATATAATAGTTTCCCCAGCTTGGTGCTTCCAGTTTCTATAGTTCAGGGCTGTCTAGCTAACCTTCAAGTTTCAACTTATTTTCAGCTAAAACATTTTGAGAACATCAGGTGGGGAACTTCTGCTGGGGAGTGTGGTTCTGAGACTTGCATATCTGTTCATTGCTGACGTTTCCTTCTTTTCACAGGGAACTGAATGGAAACAATATCACTCGGATCAGTAAACATGACTTTGCTGGGCTGAAGCAGCTGAGAGTTCTGTGAGTGGTTTTTCCTCAACAACATAATCACCTTGCTCCCTTCTGTCTTGACATCATTCAAATTTTATACCAGGTGTTTCCTTTAGTTGACAGTGGCCCTAGTCCCATAAGAGGATTGGTCCCTTGTTCCTATACAAAGTCAACAAACATGACTTCCACTTACTAGAGTAATAAGTATGCCCTTTTCCTCCTGTTTTCCCCATTCCCCCCTTTAGGTATCCAAGTTCTGATTCTTGTGTCATTCTTATAGGCAGCTGATGGAAAACCAGATCAACGTGGTAGAACGAGGAGCGTTTGACGACATGAAAGAATTAGAGCGACTGTGAGTGTCTCAGAGCTCTGGATGTGCTATGAAAGCTGGTGGTGGGAAAAATGCCAGAGAACAAAAAAGAGATGCAATTTCCTAATAGATACCTCCACTTTTTCTTCTCTACTAAACCACGCATTCACAAACATGGGTTAGGGTTCCCATTGGACTTCCTGATCCTTGATAGATTAGAAGCGGAATTAAGCAGGGATAGGAAGAATACACCTTATGGTCAAAGGCAAATGATTCCATTACCTAGATCAAGTATAATTTCTCTCTGCCCCCACCCTTCTGCTCATATGAGCAGATGGTGCAAGATCTATGTGATTTTACACTCATCTTGAACAGCTTGGCTGGCATTTATACCCAGATGCTTCTCAGTCTGTTTGCCATTCTTTTCAGGTCCAAAATAATTTTCAGCAAGAAGCATCGAGTCAGGGACAGTGCACAGACCTGTCTCAGCAACATCTGCATGTTTTCTTCATGGCAATTGTAAAAATACACCACTTAAACACTTGCTGCTTCTCTCCTTAAATGGTTACCCAACTTTGCCACCCTCAGAAAGATAGAACAGTCCCAGCGCAATGTTGACTGAGTATAATATACTTAGAAGCCGTCACCATTTAAGTTGGCAGTTCTTGTAATAGAGATATGCCATCTATAAAATGTCATGGACAATGAAAGTTTTCTGTTTACTTCTGGGTGGATTTTCTGTGTCACATTAGCCTTTCCCTTAATTCCCATCCTCTAGGGGGGAAAAATCTGCCTCCATGCTGCTATTCTATGACTGAGTACCTTACTTGCTCTTGCTTCATTAATATGCTCTTCAGTCTTGATAATAGTCCAGAAGTATATATTTAAAATATACATACTTTGCAATCTGAGTAATACTGGTAAAACTAAAACTATGCATGTACATAGTTATGCTATGGTGTTTATATTCAATATTTCTATTTACAATATTTGGTGATTAACTTTTTCGTCATTTATTATCTTCTAAATCTGCAAACACTTGCTGATGCTAAAAGGAGTAATCTGCCAAACAATATGTCAAAACCAGAAAGCTATGAGACTTTGACATCATGAAACATGAGTAGAAAACCACGATATACTGGAATTTAAATCTGAATCTAGCACTGTTTGATGGCCTAAAATATACATAGGACAAATACTAATTATTGTAATTATTTGAAGTCTTCTTTGCAAATATAGTAGGATTTTCTCCCAGGAGCACTGATGGGTGGGGATGGGGATGTCCAAAGAAGTAAGACAGCAGATACAGTTTCACAACCCAAACCTTTCCCCTTTTGTAGAACTTGGATTGTAAGCTTGCATTCACCAATTGGCCTATGTAGGCTATGCCACTGGTGTCTAATTTGCTATGGAACCAGTGATTGGATTATAGAGGAAAAGGAAAATCTTGGCTTTTGTAATGGCTATTCCCTCAAATAATGGAGTATTTAGTGGAAATCACTACCTGTAGCTTGAATGGCATGAGATACGTTGAAGGTTATACTGCATCACTGGAAAAGTAGTGTCAACTCATAAAACATTGTAGATATTTCATTGTAGACATTTTACAAGTTTTGTGTTTGTAATCCTTGTCTAATGTTCATGTTTTATTGCACATATTTGTGTCCATTTGCATAGAGAGATTAATTAATATGGACTAGGAAAGTTATGTTTTAAGAGCAGGGAATAACATTTTGGAGATATCTTGCAGAAAACTGGACAAAAATAATTGAATTGCCATATGTAGTCAGTACTATAATATCCCTGGGTTGAGGAAGTCCACCTGCTTCTAAATGTATTTATGAATGCTCATGATGACTTCTTTCTCCACCCTCCATTTCTCTAGACGGCTTAATAGGAACCAGCTACACACTTTGCCAGAGCTCCTCTTCCAGAATAACCAAGCATTGTCACGCCTGTAAGTAATGTACTGCATTTTGTTCACAGATTCTTATGTAATATTTTGTAACTTGTTCTCCTGCAAAATGATGGTGAATCGGTGCTGCTATTCATTCAGGCATTTAAAAGCATTTAAAGTGCTAGGCGTAGGCATTAGTACCAAGATTCAGATGAATTATGCAAGCAGGGGTGTCAAACTGATGGCCTGTGGGCTGGATGCATCATATCCGCGAAGGGGGAAATATCATAAAACATCACATGATGGCAACATGATGCTGCGAGTTTGACACCCATGAAGTATACTAATGCGGCATGAATCCTTGAGTGTGATTGTGTTTTGTAGTTGTTGAATAAGAAGCAGATAAAGTTTGTCCAATCTTAACCTATATATGTTATACTACCTTAATAATATAGGTACCAGATCAATACAAACCAATGTTTTTGCTTCCCTGGCCTCCTAATATCGTTCTATGCTTTAAGGAAGCCAAGGCTATTTCCTATATTGTGTATATCAAAGTTTATGCACTGTATATGCGAAGGTGAACATACTATAGTTCATATGTTAATACTGTACTAGATGTGCTGAATTCTACCAAACAACATTTTAGGATAATAGCTGAGATTGTTCAGTTGGCTGTATATCTTCAGGAATTTTTGAAGCAGTCTTGACTTCTGGTTGGTCTGCAAGTTAGGCATAGAGTAAGAATGACAATTGGGACAGGCAGAGTGGTAGCTTACAAAGGAGTTCCATTGCATATCCATATCCAGATACTCAAGTACTAAAGAATACAAAGGAAGGAATAACTTCACATGCTGCACAGATGTACCTGGGTTGAAAGGATATTACAATTATGCCTCTTGCTAAATTGATATTGATACATTTTAGTAGCATAGTATACATGTATGACTCTTTGTGTGCATTCATGTGAAGTATTCTCCAAATTGTTTCAGATGAGAAATTCATGAATGAGAACTGGATTTCTATCTTACAGAATTAAATGCTAATTTAAATATTTTATGTTTCTCATTAAGCAGATATGTAATTATTTGTTTTCATTTTTAATTGTCAGGAGTTAGAAAAGATATAAAATAAATCGTACCTTTTTTTTTTGAAAAATAACTAAATAAATTAAAGGCAAAATGTACAAATGTAAAAAAAATCCCCTGTACGTTTGTATCCCAAATTGCTTGTCCTAAAATATTTAAATTTCAATTTGTTGGTAAAGCATCTTTATAATTATTGTGTTTCTATATAGCTTTTCTAACTGCAAATATAGCAATAAGTTGTATAATATGTTTCCTTCTATGATTGTTAACTATTAGCAAAACATAACATCATGCGAGGGGGGAGCACCTGCTGAGGCTCATTATCACATATTGGAAGGATGTGAAAAGAGCTTCTGGAAAAGCTTTTGAATCAGAAAACCCACTTATATAATTAGTGAGTGCATGCTTCTCCCATTACTGAAAGTAAGAGCGCAAGTAGAAATATTAAGTAGTATTGAATCCAAAGCAGATGCAAAAAGATGATATCGGCTACACATCAGCGTTGGATTTTTGAGAATTTCAAGAGTGGCTGACTGCAGTGGCTGTTTTTATATAACATGCCAGACTAGTCTGTTGGGTAAATGATTTATTTGGGGATCCACCAGCAAATGATTAGTGGATCTCAGATGCATTTATTTAACATGTTAATGAAAAACTGAAAACTCCACAGTGATCTCATTGTGGCCTGAAACATCACAGAGAGATAGCAAGGTGATTTAGTTTTCAGATTCTTTTTGACTTTCATTTTTTGTTGGATTTGCATCCTTTATCAAAGAACTCAAGGAACTTTATACACTCCTTTCCTCACAACAATGTAATGGGGTACATGGTCTGTAATGGAAGAAATGACAGGCTGAAAATGAGTTCCTATGTGAGGTTTTTAGCTAATATTTTTGTTTTTTCTTTGTTTATTTTCAACCCTGCTGCTACTTCTCCACATTCCTCAATTTTCCCCAAAAATCCAGATTCCAGTGGTTCTTCTAAAATAAATACCAAGTCATCTGCAAATGTTTGTAATTTATATTTTTCTTTTATTTCATTTTATTTCTGAGTCTTGTCTTATAGTCCTATTTAATACTTCCAGTGTTAATATAAATAATTATGGGGACAGCAGACATCCTTGTCTTGTGCCTTTTTTATATTAACGTTTGCTGTCAAGTCCCCATTCACTATTACTTTTGCCATTTTTGGGAATATATAGTCTTAATCATATTCATAAACTTCTCACCACACTCCATACACTCTAGCTTTTGAATCATAAATTGCCAATTAACATTGTCAAATGCCTTCTACGCATCTAAGAACATCAACGCCATTTGTTTGTCAGAGTGTATTTCATAATATCCCAGCATGTCTAAGATAACTCTTACATTGTTCTTAATTTGTCTTTTAGGTAGAAATCCATTCTGGCCTGGGTAGATAAATTCATTCAAAAATCTTTTAAATCTTTCTGCTATTATTGATGCAGAATTTTTATAATCTGCATTTAATAAAGATTTAGGCCTGTACTTCTTTATCTGTGTTAAATCTGAGTCTTCTTTCAGTATTAAAGTAATAGTTGCTTTTATCCATGAGTTTGGCATCTTAGATTCCAATACTACTTCATTATAAAACTCAAGCATTGACATATTCAATATATCCTGAAAATATTTATACACTTCTGCAAGTAATCCATTTGGCCCTGGTGTTTTATTATTCTTTTGTCTATTTATTTATTGGGAAGGGGATCAAAATAAACCCACTAGAGATGGTGTCCTTAGAGAAGTGCTAGTCTTCAGGGTTGCTTTTGGCTCACATTTCAGTGAAGGCATTTCAGATGGCAAAAATATCTCAAGTAAACTGGGATCACCATAGTTATGCAGAAAACTCAATCACCACAGAAAAAAAGGTATGGGGAATCTCTTTCTTTGCTGTTATTTTATGGTTGTCCAGATTTCTACAGGCCAGATATGGTAACCCAAATTTAACTTCAAAGAATTTTATGTCCAGCTTGAGTTAAAATCCTGCTACATTGTTGACTGGGTCTTCATCTTTGTGTAATGCAGTAGCCCTGGTTTGAACTAAATCAGCACATCATTTGAATCCAGCTGATAAAATAATTTCATTTTTTTCTCTTCTGTGCTGTTTTATTTTCCACAATATATATTAGAAAGAAGAGTATTCTTTTGCCTTAGAATGGAATAGGAGTTTTTATAAGTAAAATTGATACTTTGAATGATTTGTAACTTGCCCAATTACATGTTTATAATGTTTCCAAGACCATATTTAAGATTTATCAGAGAAAAAGTTTATTGAAATCAGAAGTGACTATTGATAAATTTTATTTTTAATACATGTTATTGTCTGAAAATGTTTATAAAAATTGAATATCAGAGTTGTTTACATAGCATTTATGGTGTCAGATGCTTTCCTGATTTTTACAAATGTAATTATTAAAAAAAGAAAAAATGGGAGATGAATATTTTACAAGTTCAAAATATTAGTTCTGATATTACCACTGAAGCTCATAATTGTAGCAAAGACATTCTTAGGAAATAAAAATGCTGCACCTCAGGACTTTGAGTCTAAGTGTGGTCATCTTTCCAGCAAAACAGAAAAACTTTGGCTGAGGTAATAGAAATCATATTGGGGTCGAAGGAGTAGAGGGAGCATTAGAATGCAACCTGACTAGTCTGCCTTCTAAGACATGGTTATGACTGGGGTTGTCCCCCCCGGTGATATTTTTGTGAGACAGTAGCCATGTCAGGACCTCACAATTCCAAATATATATAAAACCTGCCTTCCCCTCCAATTTTTTTGGGGGAAATTATGAGCTAATATAAATTAAAATGTATTCGGGACTTGTTTTGTGCCTTGAATATCTGAATGGTACAGTTCTGAACACTGTGAATATGTGAGGAATTGTCTACTAGCATCTAAAAGCCATTCAAAGCTAAGAAAGATAAATTGGTAGTCCAACATATGGTAATTTTATGGTTTATCTACACAAGCCAGATCCTGTAGTCTATAGTGGAAAGGGGCAGAAAGCCCAGTTTTCTTTATCATGCATTTTTGGGTAGTCTAATAATGAAGGAATCCAGCAGCCTCAACCAGTGGGTGGCATTCTCCCACTGAGGAAAGGCAGAGCTGAAGAAAGAAAGCCAAGCTATCAAGGAGAGATTTGCTCTCCCCCCATTTTCCCTACCTTTTAAGAAACACCAGGATGATTCCTATGGAATGCCAATTTGGCCTGGTAATAGGGGCTTCGGTCTCAGGGACAACTGGGAGGGGGAGATGTGCTATCCATTTCTCACTGCAGTCTAGGACTTGCTTCTCATCTAGCTGGAAGATCTTAGAAATGAGTATGAAAGGAAGTACCAAGGAGATGGTTTCCTCTGTTTTGTAAGGGATAACATAAAAGGACAAGAGCAAGGGTAGGTCTGTGCTGGCTCTCTAAAAAGCATGGTTTCTGAGGCAGCCGTTGCCAAGGTAGCTGATTACTTGATCTGGCTCACTGCCATTGGCCAATGACTTTCCTCCTTCAAGTTTTTAGACAGTTGCCCACTGTTGCTGGACAGTATCCCTCTCATAAATAAAACCATAGCCGTTTCTAGATTTATGAGGGATCAGTACATGTACATGTTGTGAATGGATTAAGCCCTTCCACATAAACCTATGTGTCCAAATCCCCCTTTCTGTTCTAGCTGGATCTAGCTGACCTTCAACTTTTTTTTCCTGTTAGAATACATCTTTCAAACTAGATTATATGTTACATTGTCCTTCATGTTTCTAAACTTCATTATGTCTTCAAGGATTTCTAGAGAATACAAAATGTAAATCAAAGCTACAAAGGATTGTTATTGTATTTAAGTGGATTTTTCTGTCTTCTGTTTGTTGTAATGGTGCATATGTTTGCGCTGAACCTAAGGCTTAGGGGGATGCAAATGGCTATATGAGCTAAGGACATGCATGCATTTTTTTTTTTAGTGTCATGGAATTTTGCACACCTTAGATTTCTTTTCAATGCATTGAAGTACAGTATTTTGTTTGTTTATAGGTTACCCATTTCATTTTTGAAAATGAGCAGCATGGAGCCACTGAGGTTTAGCATGCTATTATTATTATTTATTGCTGTAGAACAACTGTAAATTTCAATGGTCTTTATGTTCAATTTATTTATAATAAGAGACACTGAATTAGATCAGAAAGAAACATCACACAAAAATTGCTATAGATCTAAGATCCTGTCTGGAATTCTGAAAAATAGGTTGATGTTTCAATTATTTGTGATGTTAGCAGTTACATCAAAAGTTTTGTGGATTTTCTGCTCCCTTTCATTTAGCTTTAACTTGAATTAAAATTTTAATTTGATAGAGGCTGTCAAATAAGAATAATATTGTATAAACTTCTAAATTTAAGGAACTTATAGAACACCAGACTCCCTTAGTTGCCTGGATGAGTTTTCCTAGGCAGTCTTAGAGTCATTTTGTACTCTAATGAAAATATTGTTATAGCCAATTTACTTCTATTTCATTTCAAAGCAGAGGAAGGGGTGAGGCAAACTAGCAAGTAATCCATGGTGTCAATTAGTAACAAGTAATTTTTTTCTCGGTTTATCTTAAATATGTTTGTGTACTTTTTGATTATTATATTTCTCTGCACTAACAAATTAATGAAATAGAAAAACATTCTACAGGCAGGAAATTCTATTTTTAGGCACTTTTTGTTAAGGACTTAATCTATTTGTGAACAAGCACACAGTTACTTTTTAAGCACATTCTCATTTTTTTTGCATTGTTGTCCTATAATAAGTCTATGTAGTCACTAAGAGTTGACACCAACTTGACAGAATATAATCAATCAACCTAAAATAAGAAAGACAGGCAAAGCTTTCAGAACGTGGATGAGATATGTGGGCTTAAGACATTTTACAGTGCGGCCTTTGTCATTTATTTTGTAACAAAAGTAGTCATTATTAAAAACTTCCTCTTTCTGTGCATATGGGTCAATAGATAATTAAACAATTAATTGATGCTGCCTAGACTCCAACAGTTGTTTGCCATTTACATTGTTTGAAACCATGGATATTTTTCACATTTTTACTGAAGAATTTGAAAGGGTTTGTTTCTAATATGGAAATTATCTATGAGACATATTCTTATAACCAGGCAGGGAGGAACCATTTCCTTGTGTTGACAGTAGTAAATAAGATGAGGTTAGCCATGATTTTGATGAAGTAATTGCAGCTACATTGCAGCTTCATCAGTAATATGGTATAAAACAAATATAATATTTCTGTAGGTTATTATAATATTTGCCAAGAAGAGATAGGAAAACTACTAAAACAGGCAAATCATTACTGCTTCTACTAATAATAGTAATAATAACAACACAAAATTATAATACACAGTTGATGGATAATATGTTGCAATAATAGAATCATACAGGTGTATATGAGGGACATTGTTGAGCTCAAAACCTAGAAAAAGCTTTTTTTTTTACTTTCCAAATTTGTGAGTAGCACAGTTATCTGCTTCTCTTCCTGCCATTTTTTATGGAGCACATATCCAATTCTGACCAGAATCACCTCAAACTCTGAGATGGGAGGCAAACAAACAAACAAATAAGGAAAGAAAGAATACTCAACATAATGAAATATTGACATTCTGTCATTGTACTTTGCAATTTTCATGATGGAATGGAGTACAGCAAAGTCCAGCCTAAGCACAAAGAGGAACTGCAGCCAAATCACTGTCACCTTTAACTTGGCTGTGCGTAAAACACTGTGAGGGCAGTTAAAACCTTGTGTCATTCTAACAACTAGCTGTCACTGTGTTAGACTTATTAGACTTATTTTAACCCTTTGCAAAGCTGACATGGAAACTTCTCAAGTCAGTTCAAGGAACAAGCAGATACTGGTTAACAGTTTCTGCCAAGAAACCTCTCACATGGGTGGGAAGGGATTCCAACATCTCTGTGACATTACTTTTCATAGATGTAACCATGACAACCTGGTTTGCCATTTGTTTGATATTCATTATGTAATCTCAGTAATTCTTTTGAGTATCAATGTGTAACACATAGAGAGAGAGTTTAACTGATGTCTATTTCATTCTGTATATGACTTTTTGTTGCAGACAGGTGAAGGAGAAAAGTAAGGGATTTATTTCCTCTCTGTCATGAAAACTATTTTATAAAAGGACTAAAGGAAAAGTGGACTAATGGTCAAGACAAAAATATATAGATTATGAATAATAACCTACATTTCAGATCAGCTGATTTGTGAGAGAGTTTGTGGATAAACAGACTATTCCTCTACAAAATATATTGCTTTGCTAAATAAAGTTGTGTTTCAAAGCACTATGACCATTTTTGTTTCTCTTCATGTAAGCAATTAAGAAACATAGCTGTGTGCGTTTAACTGCTGCAGCATTCCTGAGTTACAGTATTTTCATGGGTATTCTTATATATATATATATGCATTTTTTTTCTTTTAAGGAGTTCAAAATAGTAAAGAACTCTATTCCATTTTAGCTTCTTAGCTGATCTGCATGAAATGTGGGAAGCTCTGATTTGCTGAACTTCACCCGGTCAGCTCCTCAGCTCCTCAAGACAGACCTTTCTGTTGTCCCGTACTACAATTTGTCTCTCTATAATGGGCGCACACTCAGAGGTCCTATGGTGCATACAGTTTCCAGAGCCTCTCCAAAAATTGCCATAAGCATGTTATTTTTAATGTGGCAATGGCAGATTATTAAATAAGCTGGAAGTAATATTCCATTTAATGTAATTTAATTTGAGTTAATATTAAATCAAATTAAATCCATTTTTGAAGTGTGCTCCTGGCATGCCACTGAAAGGCCAAATGTGGCATTCAGCTTCCCCAAAGGTTGTATATCTCCGTAGCATGTAGATCATCATATGTAGTGTACATTCCCTGGATGGGAATAATTGAAAGATAATTATATTGGGATGGAGAAATACATGTACTTAAATCTCTCTCCTCATTAATGAACGTTCAGAGCCAGGAAATGGTGCTTGTCTGATAGTTTGCTGGAGAAGACCCAAACCCTGCTGACCTTATTTCAAATGGGGTTCAATTAAATTGTCAGCCTTGGACAGATGAACAAAAGGCCAGGCCTTTCCTGCTCCTTTCCTGCATCTCATATTTGCAAGAGGACCAGTCTCACTGTGAAAATGAAGAACTGTTCAGTTGTCAAGGTCACCTTTTTGCTTTGGTAATCATGAGCTAAATACATTTTCATCATTCTTCCCTTGCTAGAAGTATAGCTTCATGACCCACAGGGACAGTGACCTTTGTTATTATCTAAGAAACATATGGCAGGGGACTGTAGTAAGAGGGAGAGCAAATGCTCCTTTTTTTCAGAGCATCTAGTATTAAATTAAAGCATAAATAATTTCTCTCTTTCTTTCTATGTGTTTATGATTGCATCCATCTTCAGCCATGATGAGGATTCTATATTATTCCTGATGTTTTTTTTTAATGTGAAGGTATTTTATTACTTGAGGTTGACTTCACCCGGCAAGGAAAAATGCCATGCAGTGGGAAACTAAGGACTTTTTCTAACTGCTGAGAAAAAAAATCACTCTCTACTTTGTGCTCAATATACAAATTTTAACTATTTCAGATTCTTTGAGTCAGTGAAATCTATACCGGCCTAATATTTGTTGCCCCATTGTCAAGGTTTATGTTGCTTCCATTCTGACTCACTGCAGAATGACACTGCCCAATTGGTCCCTCAATAAAAAAAAAATGCTGCAAATTTTTCCTTGGTTGAATAATAGCCTCTTGTAATCACAGGAAAATATTATTTTAATATGTAGTGCATGAAAGCAAAAGCATATGATTGAGGCCTCTCATTTTCCAGCAATCATCCATAAGGCCATTTTCATCCTACATCCATTTGGTCATAAATCAAGTTGAGGATAACCTATGACAAGACTGAGATGGGGTGTCGTATTCATTCTGGCCTACCTTCCACTCTTGGTGCCCTTTAATATCATCAGTCTTGATCTCTGTCTGTGTCTTTCTCACTGTATAAAAAAAAAGAACACACAAAAAAAACTAATAACAAACTAATACAAAATAAAGAGAACAAAGAGAAAAAGAGAAAAGGAAAAAAAGACATGCAGAAAGAAAGAAGCTTCTATTTTCCTTTATAGCAAATACAAGTACGAAATTATCCTTATGATAACAATTTATAATTATCCTTATAATTACAAAAAAGCTCACTTTTTTCTATTATCCATGATTTTTCTAGTCATCAAAACCATGAGTGATCTTTTTCTGTTTCATACAAAAAGTCTGTAAGAAGTTTCCAACCAGTCATAAATGTAAATATATATTTATTTTAAGTAAACAAAGTTAATTTAACCATTACTGCAAGTTCTATTCCTTTGTTGTGGATACTGGTGAACCTTTCCATTTTTGAGCATATAATGATTTTGCTGCGGTAATATATATATGTATATGTATATGTATAT